>JAQQZT010000021.1:7649175-7668109 GCA_030068275.1 Clarias platycephalus
AAACTCGCGGTGAATCATGATGAACCGTACTTATGGCCACCGCGCGAAACCGGGTAGGTGAGATAGGATATCGTCACGTTCTCGCGAGACCATACGCATCTTGCGAGACAAATTTGATCTCACGAGATCTCATACCACGAGATCTCGTCACACTCCTAATATATATATATATATGACATCGCTTTCGATGTAGATCATCATGCTTTCCTATTTACAAAGGCTTTTCTCGAACCACATGTAGGAGCTGGACTGAGCAAAGAAGCTTAATTTTATACTTGTTATACTATAATTATGTATATTCTGTCATAATAGCTGCTTACTGTATAAGTAAACCTCTTTGACTTGTTTACAAGAACAGTCTGAAAAGGTAAATAGATGCTGACGCCAGAGTGTGATGCCTTCCCACTTCTGCTGTGGCTCCACCCACTATACTGAATTACCTCATTTCACCTGATACGCTACTCGTATTTCTTAACATTCCTATTTTTGATAAAGTAAAGCTGGGGTCTTGGAAGACACAGGGTTGGCTTGGTGGTTAAGGTGTTGGATCATGGACTAGGAGGTCTCTGGTTTGAGCCCCGATGTTAGCGGGCAGCTACTGTTGGACCCTTGAGCAAGGACCTTCAGCCTGTAAGTACTCAGATAAAATCGTGTGTTGAGCTGGCCACAACCAAATATCTGCCATAGAATGAGCAGCTCTCTATACAGTATGTTGCCCGGTGTGCTGAACAGCATGTACTGTAGATGGAACCATCCTTGCTGGACATTATGCTCGACCCCAAAGACCCCCCCTTAATATAGGGTTTCCTTCCCATTATTTTCATTTGGAGTTAATCCACAGGCAAATTTAGGAGCTTGTTAATACTCGAATTTGAAATTTAATTGGGAAACCAAATAAAAACTGGAGCATGTTCCCTATAAAAGGGGTCTAGTGACACCAATGCAATAAAGTCATTTTTGAGACCCACAGCCTGGCCACACTGGTGCCAAAGCTAAGGAATTGAAGGAAATATGTCACCATGGAGGTGTTGCCCCTTACCAACATCTACACCTACATGGGCATACAGCATGCCCACATTCTGGAGCACCTCCAAGTGTAAGGTGAGCACGACCAGGCCATAAGGGCTTCAAGATGAGCTGACGGCCTTCATCAAGGTGGCCGGCACTAAATGCTGAGGCCAGCTCATAGCCAAACAGCTGCCAACAATACCAGATCTGTTCCCCAGAACAACACTGGCAGCACTTCCACAGGCCGACCTTAGGCATGCACAGTCACCTATTCGACAGCCACTCTGGCTGCAGGCGGAGGAGCGCAGTCAGGGTAAAATAATCAACCTTGTAATTCTCAGGATGTCCACAAAAATAACCACTCCTGACAAATGACAACACCCTCAGGCATGCCTTTAACCAAGTGAGTGTAGTCAGTGGTCAGAGAATCCAGCATAATGTGGAACTTTCCCCATCTCTATTTCGAGATGAAACGGGACAGGTTGTAACGGAGTCCCACAGGAAACGGGACACTCAGATAACAGAGGAAGTAACACAGTTGCTGATTCCATGACACTACCCTTATACAAATTATTAGCGATTTGCACCAGCGTTTATCATCTTCAAAAGAATGAAACGGTTGAATTATTTAATTACAATGGTTAAAAACATGATGAGTGACTAGTTTGTTCACAATTTGGTTCAAGGCCCATCATTTACCGTGCGGCACAGTCCCGCAAGGCTCCACAGGAATTTCCCTAAATGAATTATTGCATGGTTGGAGACTTTATGTCTGTTTCAGGCTGCATGGCTCCCCAGGTGAAGGGACATGTCAGGCCAGCAGGTAATATGTAATGCACTGATATTCAGGTGTTATTTTTTGTTGACTGTTAGACATAACCAGTGACGGAGTGTGTGCGGGCAAATGTGTGTGCCTATACACGTAACGTCTTTCATGAAAAGTGAATATCCAGTAGAAAAAGAAAAAGTCACTTCAGAGACTCACAACCTGCTTGCCGTCCTTCATTCTTCAAAAAACTTCATTCTATTGATAATTACATTATTTTTAATATTATTATTTGAAGCATTCATATGAGCATATTAATCGAAATCATTGCATATTGTCATAGCTGCTGGTAAACAAAATGAAACAAAACCTTCTGAACAAGACGTCTGACCCCTGAACAAGACGTCTTGTTTTATAATGCTATTAGAATGTTGCATACTAAAACATACAACTGAAAATCTTGCTAGAACAGTACGCAGTACGTTTTACAGTGTGTAAAAACATTCCCATATTCCCCATATTTTCCCCTTTAATAAAACCTAAAGATTCTTAAAACCACTGTGGAAATTGTTCTGCTATAAACCAAGGAGACAGTGTTGAACTTGGAAATACAACCTGGCTGACCACTGAAGATGAAGTAGTAAATTACCAAAGCACACTTTCAGGCATGAAATAAAGCATGGCAGAAAGATGGATGAATCACCGGTAGGAAGTGAACAGAAGTATTTTAACTGCAGCAGGACAATAAACACACTAATAAAGAAACTATGATGTTTTGTAGGGTAGAAAAGTAGACTTTTCTTTTACCAGCCAACTCATTCAACGATGTTGTGAAAATCCCTTGATACAAGTAGGAACCAAAAAAAATTTTTTTTTAAATAGTGGCATTACAGGCCTGACAGAGAATCATGAAGATGTACAGTACAGTGTTGAATTTTCATGTAAGTATTATATACATCTGTTTTGTTTGTGTTTATGTAAATAAAATAGTCCAATAGTGTATATTGGATGAGAGAAAATGCAGAGTGTAGACATTTTTCTTTGCTGTCAAGGGCAATACAATGAAACATAAAAGCAATAGAAAATAATAAATCAGCTAAGAGATGGTATGTGTAGGGAAAACTAATGAATATTTAATAGAAGTTTAGTCTATTGCACATTTATTGTTGAGGGTGGAAAGACTTTCTGTAATTACTTAAGGCAGAGAGGACGGTAAGAAAGCCTCAAATAGCACTTAATCCAGCACATGCATCATGCCCATCTTCAGGAATAGCACTTGATCCAGCACACGTTCTCACATTCTCACTCATTCTCTATAATACTTATCCTACACAGGGTCGTGGGAGGCCTGACGCCTATCAGGGCATTAGGCAAGGTATACCCTGGATGCTGTGCCAATTGGTCACAAGGCGCAAAGCACTCACACTCACACACAGTATGGAGAATTTCCAAACTCTGATTAGCTTACTCGGCAAGTCTTTAGACTGTGGGAGGAAACCAGAGAACTTGGAGGAAACACGGGCATGGGGAGAACACGCACACAAACCCGAAGGCAGAACTTGAACTTTTCACCCTAACCATGATGCCACCATGCATTTTATTTTTTTGTAATTTATAATTAGCAATAGCCGCAGTTGAGGGGTCGCCACATTGAACCAACTGATCTGCAACAACTTGGCACAGGTTTTACACCAGATCCTCTCTTTTGATCTGGGTTTGGGACCGGCACTGCATCCAGTGGCAGGGGTTTGAGCACTGGCTAGGAATCGAACACAGGTCTTCCGCGTGGTAGGCGAGAAACCTACCACTGAGCCACCAATGCCCTAAATTGTTAACTAATCATGCTTAAAAGTTAATATAAGGTTTCATAAATCCAAAAATGCTGTCTATTTCAAAACCATCCATACACTTTCAATAGGATTCAAATCAGGAGGTTTGACCTGTATGCTGTATGATGGGTTAATCATCTTTAAAACAGACAGCTTTTTTCCAAACTCAGTTTCACAGCTGATGAGATTAAAGCCTCCTCAGATATCTACCAGTGTACAGTAGTACTGTGAACTGGTGTGGAACATTTCTATACATGATCTTCAGGAAGTAATCAAGCAGGCATGGATTGAGCCACACCAGAATACAGCAGAAATCTTTTTGACTCTATCTACATCTGGCAGGTTTTGAATCATGAAGGACTTTCTAATAAAAATATTGATTATTGTATAGGAAATTTTAGCTTTTTTTTATCTAAAGAAATGAATTTTACTTTAGTCTCAGTATTTTTGGCCACCATTGTATGTTTCCTTGAATGTTGTGTAATAACAATCTCAGTACCACCTCCGATAAAAATAAAAAAAAAATTTAAGTCATGATGCTTCTACCTTTGTGCTTCACTGTGAGTATGATGGTGCCCTTGTGCTTGAGTTTACAGTAAATATTGCTGAGTTCTGTTTGTTTGTTTGTTTCGCCTGATTTGTCTAAATCCTTTTAGAAAAAACAGTGTTTCTTTTTTCTTTTTTTTTTGTATGGATTGAAATTGAAATATATTTGTTATGCTTATACAGACAAGTTTTTTGCTTATGCTTATGCCATATAAGAAAATAACCAAGTCTGAATACTTATTCCCCCTCATGGTATTTAAAACTGACTTTAAACTCCATCCCATAGTTTCAGTGTGACCTACTGTGGTTACATCAAACTGGCAGAAAGAGATGCTGGACTTGATACTGTTCCTTACACAGGCCAATATTGCACAAGAAATCGAACTTGTGTGTGTGCGTGCGTGTGTGTGTGTGTGTGTGCAGCCCAGCCCAGATCTCAAATCCATAGTCACATCTGTGTTCTGAATACTGATTCGACTGATGTTTCAGTATAAAACTCAACTTGATGAAACTCTGCTCACTCAGTATGATATACATCCTCTCAAATTTAACTGCAATTTTCTGTCTTATGGTCGTTGGAGCAGGTCAAACGCAGTGTCCCACATCATTTTGGAGATTTTTTTTTTTAGATATACTCATTACATTAGCAGGATAAACAGATAAATTGAGAACTACTGTTGTGTAGCCTGTCGCTTATAATTCATTGGGATTAGTGGAAAAAGAGATCCATCTCCATTATATGTAGTCGTCTACACTAATGTGACTGCAAATGCGTCCATTAAAATGCTAAACACTCTTTAGGTGCGGCAGAATAATGTTTGATCAGTGTGCCCTTGGCAATATCTAAGATTCTCCATTTGAATAAGAATTTATAAAGAAGGTCATGTATTCAGCATTCCTAACCTGTGTAGGTGAGAAACACAGGAGATTTTTAATGCCTGTTCATGTGCAGTAGTCTATATCATCCTACAGAAGAAGATACTGTATCTGATTATGTTTTAATCTATATGTATAAGGGGCAAAAGAATATAGAGGACATGTAAATATCCAAATAAGATATTTGTCCACATCTAAACATGGTCATAGGATGCGACCTTGACCAGTTACAGTTCTGCTACACCTGAACAAAACAAGCTGAAACTTCATTAAACACTTCCCAAAATATGCCAATCGGCCATAACATCATAAACATCTCGGTTTTGGGTTCCCCTTACTTTGGGCATGACCTCAGGAGTGTGTTGTGGTGCCGGACACTGGGATGTCAGCGCGTCCATTGGGTGCTGTGGTTTTTTGGGTTGGGCTTACATAGATCGGACTTGTTTGCCTTTGGGTGCTCAATCAAGCCTTGCGCCCTTTGCTTGCTGGTATGCAAGTCTTAAGATACTTATATCATAGCCAGCATTGACTTTTTGGACCAAATAGGCTGGCCCTTACTCCCCGCAGGTATAGGAGGAGGAGTGCCCATGATCCTGTCACCATATTACCTCTACATTGTTGATCAGTGTATGTCATTCCTTAAGTCACATGACTTGGATTTAGGAGTCTCAAATCGCCACGTGAGTTCAACTTGGACCTCATCTTAGGTTTAACACCATTTCTGCGGCCAGGACAATTTTAAAGCAGAAAACTCAACATCAAGCACACTGTTAATATTATATTTAATACGTGAAAATTACTGGAAAAGTACTGTGTGTGGGAGCCTAAATAAACTTTACAACCGTTCCCAACGCAATGTCAGCTCAATGACTCTGATTCAGAAATTCAGCAAACCCACCGTTGTTGTTGCTCAACAATCTAATGCAACTCCCAAAGGCATACATGCAATCAAATATTCAGGCCAGGAGTCTACCATTCAGCCAAGAAATGAAAGCCAACAAAGATGGGAGATGGGAAGCCAAGAAATTATGCTTAAAATAAATATCCGGTATGGTCTCAGTGCCATGAGAGCAATCAGTTTGTTGGAAATTGATTTTTTTTTTTTTTTTTTTTAAACAAAGGAACGTGTGGATATAAACAGAATAAAAAGAAGTAGGAACTGATGAGCTATTTATCCAGATCTAGTCTATGAATTCTGCACTATCAACATTTCCTACAATGTTTTTAAATTTAACTTTCTCAAATACTGTAGCTCCTCTGACTCTTTTTTTTTTTCCCCCTCAATTTTCTTATGTTACAATCCATTTGCTAGGCACAGCCTGAGGTAGAGCTTTCCATCTGAAGTGCACTGAATGTTGCTCTTCATTTTTCCTTTTTTTCCCCTATTCCTCTAAGCCTCCAGGAGGCCAAACAGCCATATAAGAGCGGGTTCAGGCATCACATAACGCCATATACTGTAGCACCACCCCCACCATACACATTTACGCTTTCATAGAGAGCAATCCCATAAACCTGTTCATGCACCAAGGCTTTTGTTTTACTACCATTTGTCCAATTATTTGATAGGAATCAAGTCATTATTCCCATTTATGTCCACATCTAGAGTGCACGCCATCATCTACGGAGGAATATAGCATGTTATTTAACACAGCTTGCCCCGTTATTGTTATCACTGTAATGAGTACTTTATATAACAACATGTCAAAAGCCAGGAAAGACAAAAGTAGGCCACTGGAAATTAACCAGAGAAAGGTATCCAAATTCTATACAACAATTAACAATTAAGTAAATACTATCTTTATAATTTGTGATTAAAGCAATTATTCATTTTGATAGTGGTGACAGTTATTAATTAGCAAGAGTGTGTATAGCTACATATAAAAGGTGCACAGTCTTTAAACAGTACAAAATGGATAGGTTAAAAAAACAAAAACAAAGAAAGACCTTCAAAATGTCAGGTTACAGATGTTCACAATACGTATAATTTTATAACATGGTAGGATATCTCATGTACATACTCTTTCCTTTTTGCTTCACTTCCTCTTCCATATCCTGTGAGTTTAACATAGATACATACAACATACTGTGTTTTTTACGGTATATAACCGTAAATCATAAACGTCAACTCTTCTGATTCATCACCGTCAAAAAAAACTATATCATAGCCAATTAATGTGCCAAAAATCACACGTGTTTTCTTTCACACTAGCTAGGCAAGCTAGAATAGCTACATAATTCATTAGATCAGCCGCCTGTAGGGCGACATCACTCATGCACGAAGTTTATCAGAGCCATCTGATAAGAGACATGACAAATAACTCAAACAGCAAATAGTTCGAGATCCCTAAGCAAGCGATCTTGATAAGCGATCATCGCAGGCTTTTTTTCCCATAAAAGGGAGTTTTTATTTTTCTATCGCGCTAGATTCCACAATCCTCCAGAGAGCAAGGCTGAGGAGAGAAGACACACTAGGCATCTGAAGTCCTCCTCTTTCCGTCTGATCTGCCAGCATGACGCCAATCAACACTACGCTCAGAACCTGCTGAGCGCTGGAAGATTTAAAGAGAGAGGGAATTGGAGAAAATAGAAAAAGCCATCTTTCGAGGCTGAGCTTTCTTGCTCTCGCTCCCTCCGTTGGATACCGTCTCTCACCCTGTTAAAAGGACAGCAGGTTGCTCTTGCAGCGAGAAAGCATATGTGCTCATCATATGCAGCCGTGTAGTCTCCACTGTGTGTGGCTCCAAACTGTGGAGAATGCCTTCGATATAAAAAAAAGTAGGCATGGCCATAACTAGGTGTTAGGACACCAAGGTCATCAGACTTCGGGAGTCTCAGAAAGTTTTGTTGGTTTGATTCTCCAGCTGGTAAATTGTGGAAAAGCTGTATTCACAAAATAACAGTGTTTAAAAATGTATTATTATTATTATTATTATTATTATTATTATTGTTGTTGATGATGTTAATTGACGAAGGATACAATTTGCATTGTGTTATATTAACTATGTCTTATTTCTGTGATCCTCACTTAAATTCCAATCCTTGAGTAGAAAGTTGAGTTGAGTCTGAAAAGAAAGTAGCCTGCAGTCATTTTTCTACTCATGGCCTAGAAATGAGTCAAGCACTCTCACACTTAAGTTGAGAGTGCATTACTTTGGCTTGAGAAATGGAAAATCCTTACAAATGCGGAATGAGGGCCCAATTGCAGCACTTATATCATTTTCAGTCCATCTATGTCAAACCACCACCAACGTAAAAAAAAATAATAATAATAATGTAGAAAGGTTAAGGAAAGTGGAAGAACTGTGTAGTATAATTTGACCTTAAAATGTGCAAAAAGATAGAAAGTATTGTAAGGTCATTTTAAAAAGTCCAGCCAATCACAGTTAGTCATTCTTGGGATTCTGTCCATTTTTTCGCACGAGAGAATTGACAATGAGTTCCACATTTGCTCAATCATTTCCCATCCTTCTCTGCATTCATACTCTGGCAGACAGTTCTCCTTGAGACAGCTCACTCAGACGGTCCAAAAGAAAGATGTGACCTTTTTGCCCCAGTCTGGACACGTACAGCGCACCGCCAAGTCTTTGTGTTTTTTGTTGCCTTTAACAAATTAAAATATATATTTATATGCTATTCTGAGTTAAAGGAAACCTTCCTTTTTTCCTTCAAGGATGTTTTTTTTTATTATTATTAGTCACAACTCATGCTACAGCAAGAGCCAGGTCTGAAAAGAAGGTTGAGAAAGTGTCTGAGATCGGCCAAGAACAGGAAGGAACATTGGAGAATAAAAATGAAGTGGGGGTGGGTGTGAGACTTTCCTACAAGAAAAGAAAATGGTGAAGTTAACGGTGAGGAAGGAGAGTAAAATCAAGACTCGAAGAAGAAAGTTTAGGACGCTCTTGGTCTGGATGTGTTTACAATAGCACTAGGTGTCTACTGACACAAAGATAGCTTCAGTCAGTTTTTGCTGGTTGCTATGACCAGAACAACTAAGTCGAATCAAGTTACTGTAACCTCAATTTTCCATTAGTGCATCATTTTAGCTGGATGCTGTAGATTTGTTAACTTCACACTCACTCTCTCATTTTCTATACCATTTTATCCTGTATTCAGGGTCGCAGGGGGCCTTGAGCCTATCCCAAGAGACCTAGGCCACAAGCCAGGGTACATCCTGGATGGGGTGCCAATCCATCGCAGGGCACACACTCGCGCGCTCATTCACACACTACCGTCAATTTGAGAACACCAATTAGTCTGATCTGCATGTCTTTGGACTGAGGGAGGAAACCGGAGTAGCCGGAGGAAATTCACTAAGCACAAGGAGAACTCGAATGAATACAGACCTGAGGCGGGAATTGAACCTGGCCCCTGAAGGTGCAAGGCGACAGTGCTTACCACTAAGCCACTCTGCCACCTGTAACTAAGCACTGTTGCTGTAATCATGACTGTCATGTGCTCATATTGTATTGGTCTATGGGAGGCACCCAGAGAAAACCCTCCAGACACGCCACGAACATGCAAACTCCATGCACACATAGACCCGAGGGGGGACTCGAACACCGACCCTGGAGGTGCAAGGTGACACCACCATGCCGTCAGTTTTATTAGATGCGAGATGCCGGTGCCAAACCCACATACAACACACTTTCGGGAAGAAAACACATTGGATAACATTATGTCATCTTAAAAAACACTGCCTCTTTAATAATTGCTTTAATGTCCATCCAAATTGCCTTGCGTCTAACAAGAGCAAAGCTAAGTAGCTTCTAATACAAGGCTGAATCCAAAATAACTTTATAACACCTAAACAAGCCCACTTGGGAAGTTTTAGTACAACACAGCTTTCCATTTTACACTATTTGGAACTCAACCCCGGAGAAGTTCCATACCATAATCTTATTTATAACAGAAGCACTGAATGAGTTAATGCTAACTCTAGCTAACGCGACCAAATCCATGAGGAATAACATATTTGTACAACATTTTAAGGTGATCAGGTTATGATAACAAATCACTCACTCACTCTATATCGCTTAATCCTGTATACAGGGTCGCGGGGAGCCTGGAGCCTATCCCGGGAGACTTAGGGCGCATGAGGTGGGGTACACCCTGGACAGGGTGCCAATACTTCACTGGGCACACATATATACACACACACACTCACAGACTACGGGCAATTTGGGAATGCTAATTAGCCTAATCTGCATGTCTTTGGACTGTGGGAGGAAACTGAAGTACCTGGAGGAAACCCACCAAGCAAGCACATGGAGAACATGCAAACTCCACGCACACAGAGGCTGGAAATGAACCGGGCTGGGAATCGAACCCAGACCCTGGAGGTGCAATGCGACAGTGCTACCCACTACATCACCGTGTCACCTGATAACAAATTAAACTTGTGTGAATTAATTCCCGTTTTACCTACCTTGTTTCTCTTTTAAATTAAAGTTACAAAGTCCACTACGACATATTGCAATTGAAAATAATCAGCAGAACAGAAGTAATCAGTTGCTAGGTCACTCTTTAATCTGCGTGACAAAGCACCAGGTAATCCTCTTGGTAGTCAGGTAATGTGGAGTCATAATTGGGAATCTGAATAATTCCTAACTCATATAAAGTTAAGATATGTTCCGAATCTGCAATAACATTTTTTACTTGAAATTGCTTTTGCTTGTTTATTTTATTTTATTTTTTTTGCATCACATGATTCCAGCATGGGCGAAGGTGCCAAGCAGAGAGCAGCTGGCCATTTCACAGCTCCTGCTTTTATAAAACAATACTGAAGTAATTATGTCTAATTACCTCCTAATCACTCCCCATCCATCTCATATCTTTAATCAGCTCTTACCACCTTCCATTCCAGACCCTACTCTGCTGATAAATCTGTGAGTGTGTGTGTAGCTCCCTCCACAACACACACACTGCTTCTACAATCCCCTAATCTCTACCAGGAAGGATGGCAGCATATGTGCACGTTAAAAGCAATTTAAGTTCTCAGGGTTCTTAATGCTTTCTGTTACAACTACAGCAGGGTGCCAGTGTCTATTAGAGAGTGCTGTTTTTATTTTATCAATTATTTAAAACCTGGAGCACATTCCATAAATGATAATGAAACAAGAGTATATCATTCTTCACCGAGTCAAAAATAGAGCCATGAATGATTTGTGAATATGATATTAGGATTAGCATTCGGTTTCATAAACGGATTTCACAAATAGCTAAAAGAATGGATTTATCTTAGTTTTGAATAACATATCCTATCAGAATTACATTTATTTTTCATTACTGAGAAACATTGTTTGTACATGGTTTCTTTTGACTCATGTTGTAGATATTACACTGTAGGGTTATTATAAAAGAGTAGAAGAGTCATAGCTATCAGTCTTTAGGATTTATCTAACCTATCTAATTTAATCTACATGTTCAAGTCAAACTGGGACTTCTGATTGTGTAGCATAACAGAACACAGTTATGAGAGGACGAATCCCTTTATTTCTTGATATAACCCCCTGCTACACTAATGCACCTATCCCAGTGCTTGGATACCATCAATGTATAAAGTTTTCTCAATATATGTGATCAGGCTGCCTGCTTCGTGTCTGGAACCCTGGCCTCCCAGAAACCCAAACACGTGGAAATGGCTTGGAGTGGGGTCCAGGCTGTACAGATGATGTGCCGATAACTCCCTGTAATGTGCAAGTGGTGTTGGTGAATGATTATGCATGCAGTTCCCACAGACAGGTGCGTCTGTTCTGCAAGTTAGTGACAAGTAATCCATGGCTTATCAAGTTTCCACTCACTGAATGGTCATGGAAACAGTTGCAGTGGGCTCGTTCTCATCAACGTACTGTGATGAAGTCTTCTTTAAATGTCAATCAGTTTCCGAAATTTCATCATCACAAAGTCCTGGTTTGACTTGAACACCCCACTACACATTGGATAGTCTTTGTTTTTGCCAGAGTAATGCAGCCGGTGGATCTACTGTACCACATGACTGTGTTTCACCAATCAGACGTAGCAAAAATAGTCACATGACTCTGTTTGACCAATCAGCCACAATAACAATAACCACAGGTAGACAGTGAAAGTGGCGGTTAGTTTAGCTGTTTTATTTAATGTTGCAATGTTAACATATATAATTAGCAAATAAGCTAGAGGCTAAAAAATATACATACGTTTCTTACATTTGTTCTGCTGGACACAGTTTATGGTTAAGTGAGACCTCTTGTACTGTACATACTGTATGTTCTAATGTAATTTTCTGCTGAGTCATTTGGAGGGCAACTGAATCTTACACTGGAAGTAGTTTACACTGTTCAAACATACAGTACATGCAGTAGGTATTTGTCTCAAAAGCTTTATGTTGTGAAAAAAAGTCAGATTAGGATATTTGTGTTTTCTTGTTCCTTAATTTGCTATTTTGTGAAGATATTTCGTTTTATTTATGTATTTAATTATTTGGAAATGTCAGAATTTGTACATTATTTTATCATTTTGTTCTAAAAAAATAAAATCAGACATTACAATGAAACACTTACTCAGTACTTGAGTATCTTTTCACCAAATACGTTTTTACTCTTAATTGAGTAATATTCTGAATGACTACTTTTTACTTCTACTTGAGTAATATTATTTTGAAGTACAGCTACTCTAACTTGAGTAAATCTTTTGGCTACTCTACCCACCTCTGCCCGTCGTATATAATCTAACTAGCACATGCAGACACACTTTAACTCATAAGCAACCAAATACCTTCACCACTCCTCTACTTCTGCACGGTGTTTATTAGAGGCAGAGAATGCAAGTCCACGCACACATTATCCAGCACATGCTGTTCATTTGCATAGAAAATTTTTTTGCTAACAGTTCCCAGTGTGAGCGACTTAATGTAGCCCCAAGATACTAAATCAAGGTCAAGGCGCATTGTGTGTGCAGGATGTGCGCGCAGTGCTTTTGTTTATTCAGTGTGCTGTCTTTTGATGAAAATGTGCCAATGGTTTGAAGGATATGCTGACCAAGCAGCCATCTGCTAATTAATTCAGAATTTTTAACCCTAAAAAAAATTCAGTCCTTGAGTTAAGCAATGACTGATTAGGATGCTGTATCTTCCGCGAAAAAGAAAAAGAAAAAAAAACTCATAGTGCACACATGTGCTTCTATGCAAGCCTACAGTTTTGTCTTTGTCCTCATCCTCTGTCTCATAATGCAATGTTAATTCTCATAACTCTAAATGCAACCCATATGTGGTAAGTGATTTTACCTCAGGATTACTTACTTAATATACCTTGAGATGTATGGATGAGAATTTTAAGCATTTGAACGTCAGACAAACAACCCAAGATTATTGAATTACATTTAGAGTAAGGGTAACTATACAGTAATAGAACATTTTTTCCCCTTAAACAATTACTTTTAAATTGACCTTCGTGTATTTTACCTGGCCTAAATAAAGGAAATGTAATGAAACATATACAGATACAAGTGTATGTGCAAAGCTGTTCACTGAAATGCAGAGTAAACCTGGAGAGATAAATCTGAAAGCTACAAAATCAGGCTAAAAAGCTTATAGCTGATGCAGATTTAATAAACAAATGTATTCTTAACACTGGAAAATGTCAAGTCAGCTAAAGGGATTCGCTCACCGATGCACGGTATGTATTTCAGGTCCCTGCAATTAAAAGCATCGGAATAAATTACCCTTCATCTTCCTCCTGGATTTCTGTGTGGCACAATCTGCAATGGCTTCGTTATATACCAGTGCTCTTAATGAATCTGCTTCTCATTGCCATGAAGAAGAATGAGCCCAGATAATTTTTGTAACATGAAAATTCTTCAGTTGCCATTACCGACATGATGCATTATTGTCATTTTAAATATTTAAATGACTAAGTAAGCCACTGCACTTGATGATGCAACATTTAGACAACAGTATTTTTGGCTTAAAATAGAATAAAGTATTATAATTGGTGCAATAGTGTGTTTTCTTCATTCTACTGAACTAACAAGAGATTGCAATATTACATCACTACTGGATAGCTGTGGGATCAGATCTGAATTTTGAAATTAAATAAAATTGTCTGAAATCCCCAAAGAAGCTGTTGCTCGATGTCCTGGGTGTTCTCGTTTTTGTGTTCTGCATTTTGGTCCCCAGTGTGCATTGCACCTGACGTCACATGAACTTGTGTTCACTGGCACCTGGTTTGATCTGATTAGTTGGTCTACTTAAAGTCCAGGTTTCATTCTGTTTCTTGTCTGGCGTCTGTGTTTTCTTACTATGTCTGTGGTTGATGTGAGTTTTTATCAGGTGTTATAGCCATTCTTGTGTTCCTTTTGGGATTTAATGTTGGCTCTTTATAATAATCAAACATCACACTATACAAGAAGAATCTGCTCTTACATATTTGCTTCACCTCCAATTTATGACACTTGTAATCAAATCAATTCTAAATACAGCACGGTTAATTCTGGTAGAACCTTTTTAATGAAGCAGACTATGAACTGATTCTTAATATGTTTAAATATCATTCAACAAAATACATCAACTAAAAATGTCTACTCTCTAATATCTTAAACTATTAAACCAGACTATCCAAAAAAAAAGGAAAGCAACAAAGAAGACAACACAAATAGTAATTTGGTATATACTAAACATCTACCACCCCTAAACAATAAAAACTGGTTGATGACTGTGACCTGACAGGTTGTTGCAAGAATTATCTTATACAGTCGTGGCTGTGCCCTGTCAGTTAGTTTAATTAACAGGGGTGGAAGAAGCTTTAGGTTCTCACTAGTACAATGTAGCCAAAAAGGGAGAAAAATCCTAGAAGATTTACTTTTTACACTTCTATGTCAAAATAAATCAAAAAGATTTCTTTGACTACCTTTAGCTTTGATTACAGCACACGATGTGGTGTCCAGTTGATGTGTGAAAATGATTCCTCATGCTCCCAGGACCACCATTTCACAATTTGTGTCCTTTAATATACCCGTGCCATCAGGAAAGAAAAACTCCATAGATGTGAGAACCTGGTCATTCAATACATTCAGGTCGTCAGCTGACTTTTATTGCCACATAATGTTGCGGAGTCTAGACCTGACCACCTGAAGCAACCCCAGACCATAACACTGCCTCCAAAGACTTGTACAGTGGACACTATGCATGATGGGAGCATCACTACATGCTCTTCTCTTCTTACCCTGGCACACTCATCACTCTGGAATAGGCTCAATCTGGCATCAGACTATTCAGATGTAATTCCTATTTACTTTGAGATGCGTTTTCTTTCTGAAAGTACTTCCATTTTTCCATATTCCATATTTATATTTATATACAGTACACACACAGTTTAAGAACAACGGAACTACGTGGTGTGTAGAACAAGGGATTCTACTCCTCACATAGTGTTTTCCATTATACACTATTTGAGATTCAACACTGAAACAGTTTGGTTTGAGGCTATTCTAAAGCAGAATAATTGGAGAGAAAACATGAGATTTACAGGCCCTTGTGCATCACAGCCAGGCTAATATTCAGTACCAAGAACTCAAGTGTGACATTGCTTAATTATATTATTATGATGATTATGATTATTATTATTATTATTGCTATTATTATTGACAACGACAACAACTTGAGTTAAAAGTATTTTTTATGGATTTCAGAGTTTTTGTTTTGTCTCCTTTTTTGCCTGGCAGAGTGCACTCGAGCTGGCATGAACTTCACACATTTGTACCAAACCTTATGATCTATTTTAGATCAAATCCATAAGTGTGAGACCTGAACATATGCTGCAATAATTTAGACATATTTAGGTTATATTTAAATAAAGACCTTGAAATAGTGCAAAATTACACATAAGTTATTGAACGTTTTTATTTACTTTATTAATATTTTTTACTGACAGAAAAATACCAGATTATTAACGTGGTCTTAGACTTTCGAACCCAACTGTGTGGACATTTTAAAATATGCATTATTCACAAACTCTCACTAATAGTCTATATTGCTTTATCCTGTATACAGGGTCACGGGGCCTTCAGCCTATGCCAATCCATACACATTCACACACTACAGGCAATTTGGGAACACCAATTTGCCTAATCTGTATATGGACTGTTGGAGGAAACCAGAGTACCCGGAGGAAACCCACCAAGCACGGGGAGAACATGCAAACTCCATGCACACAGACCCGAGACGAGATTGGCATGCATTATTGAGTTTGGTAATTTCGGGTCCATTGAGTATATTCATAATACAGTTCTGACTACTCATAATTGCAAGGCAGAATATCTGTAATCATTTTAATTAGTCATAAATTATCATTGAGTACTGGCATATGAGACAGATCCTTAGCCCACTCTACTGGACACACCACATGTGGGAATGATCTAATGAAATTCATATCATTGTACAGCATCTACTTGTGACATGATTTTTTTTTCTTGCCTTTTCGCCATGGTGATGTAACAGATGTTGGGTTTTTCCCCCAGCAGAGTTTAGAATAAATAACCTATTAGAAACAGCTATGTGATAAATTTCACATTTTGATTTAGAAGTGAACCCTTCCTTATCTTGTTTCTTTGTGTTAGAAATGAACTACTTTCAAGCCCATCCCTTAGGTATGAAATGGATTTCAAATACCTACTCGCAGGAAACACAGCTGCGCTTTCATGTGTTATGATGATTATCGTGGTTGGGTTGAGCCGGCATGGTGATGGGTTCTGCCACCAATCGTGTGTTCTCATTTTGTTCATTCTGGAGCACTTGTCTGCACTCTGAGCATGGCTGAGTCCTCTCATTTCAAAATTAATGCATTGTTGAGTGTTTAGTATGTCTTTATTTAATGTGGAATGAGCAAACTGTTATAAAGATTTGCTCTGATTAATTACAAACACTCTTAGATTTATATATCACAGTATGCACAGCTGGAATCAGGAGCATGCAGCTGCCAAAATGAATGAAAATACCAGAACTGTACAGCTTTCATACCCTGCCAACTTTGCATAAATACTGCTTTGTGTTGTTTCTAGTATTGTAATGTAATATGGTAGAATTTTCACACATCAGTCCTTTACCTTGTTATTTACCTGCCAACTTAAATTTTTACTCCACTGCATTTCCTAAATACAATATATACTTTTACTCCAATACATTTCCCCCCAAGTATCTTCATTTATTTGTTACTGCACCATTTCAAGTTGGTGACGTAATGCCTATCTTTTGCCATCTACCAAGTGTGGAAGGCCTGCATCATCGACACAGTGGAATCAATGATGACTGATACTTTCATGGAAGCAGATGTTGCAGGTTCTGTTGCCAGCAATGACAGCAATGACCCCAACTTCAGTGGTGAATTTGATCAACTCTGTGGTGGTGATGATGACAAAGATAATGTTACACATCTGTGGTCTTATTACCAAATGAGGTGCCTCTTATAACTTCCGAAAGTCTAGATACTAAAAGATATTAAAATATGGGCATTCAAAAACTACTTGTCTAACCTGAAAGAGCACATTGAGGTCAGTTATTTAATTAAGATTGATTTAGTGGAGCCATTAGATCAATGGTTGGTTGGTTGTAGGACTGCCCCAACATCTGGCTAATGTGATCGTCAGGTTAATATGTGCTAGCTACCATCGCTGATTAGCCTTTTTCATGCAATTAATTCAAAATGTTATGTTTAACAAGGTGCTTTAAATAAGCCCCAATAAAGTTCATAATCAAAAGTTTAACTGCTCACTTATTTAACTTTTACTTCCAATAATATTTTACTTTTTCTTTCCTTTATATTTAATATCAGAAAATTACTTTTGATACTGGGTAATATCAGATGCTTTAAAACTTCGTTACTCAAGTAATATTCTAAAGTCAATTTCTGGTACTTTTACTCTAACTTCAATTAATTTATATACAAATAGTTGTTTTTTATATAATTTTATCCATATTTGATATTTTCACACCAATTTGATTCAAATATATCTGCTTAAATCAAGCCAACAAATTAGACTGGTTTACAGGACGAGTGCTAAAATAAGATCCATTGTTTAAAAAGAAAAACAAGCTGATATGCTAATCACCACTGAGAGATACGCAGGGTTAATGAAGCAGTGAATTTGACTTTATAATCTTATGGGATTGTGTTAGGTCACCCTCATTAGGCTGTCTCATTCTTTGGTTTCAAGATATACAATTCATTTTCTTCTAAATTCTTCTTCGCCATCTATTTAACTGAAATCGTCCATTCTAATGAACATTCGTATTGTTTTAATATTTATATTCATTCATTCATCCATCCATATTCATATTCCTTTCAAAAAGACACTTTGTATGTTATGGGTCTGCTATCTGTACGCATATGCACGTCATATAGAGTAACTTTAAAATAAAGTGTCTAATGAAAACCAACCTACAGCATATAAATAAAGTGTTGGACCTCCAGGATCCAGTAGAACAGCCTCAATGCACCTTGACATCTCTTGGCTATCTGTCCTGGATCAATGAGCATCCTTCTTTGAAAAGACATCTCTTTAACTGATGTTTTGAAAATGGAAGTGGGGAGTGGAGTCTAGCACATGATTACAAATTCTCCCACAGATGTTCACTTGGATTGACGTCTATGACTGTGGAAGCCATATAATATGATTTACATCACTTCTATCCTCAACAATCAAATAATTCTATGAGCCAGAGAGTGGAGCCGTCATGGAAGAGAGCACGCCCATCAGGATAGAAATGTTTTATCATAGGATAAGGGTGATCAGTCAGAAGAATTTGGTATTGATTTGCAGGCTCTCCTATAAGAAAAGCGGCGTCAAAGTAGGGTAGGAAAATGCTTTCACATCACAACAGAGTCGATGTTTTTTTTGTTTTTTGTGGGGGGGGGGGGGGGGGGGGGGGGGGGGGGGGGGG
>JAQQZT010000021.1:7696075-7713920 GCA_030068275.1 Clarias platycephalus
TCAAACAGGTGCTACTAATTTAGAATCATGAGCAGAGTGTAGCTGGACTATTTAAAAGCAAAATAAAAGGTCTTTGAAGGTCAGAAATCCCTGATTCCCCGATTCCGTCTCTCACAGTGGAAATGCACCTATGCTGAAAATTATAGACCCCTCCATGATTTCTAAGTAAGAGAACTTGTAAAATCACAGGGTGATCAAATACTTATTGACCTCACTGTACCTGTGCGATCAGGGAAGAAAAACTCTACACATGTGACACCCTGGTCATTCAGGTCATCAGCGGACTTCATTTTATCTTCACATAACGTAGCTGAGTCCAGACCTGAGCAACTGAAGCAACACCAAATCATAACACTGCCTCCAGAGGCTTGTACAGTGGACACTATGCATGATGGGTGCACGGCTTTATTTATTTCCCCTCTCACCCTGGTGCACCAATCGCGCTCGAATAGGGTCAATCTGAACGTATTAGACCACATGACCTTCTTCCATTGCTCCAAAGTTCAATCTTTATGCGCCCTAGCAGATTCAAGCCTTTTTTTCTGATTAGTCTCACCAACAGCCTTCTTATGGACACACGGCTGTGTGATTTCACAATTAAACATAGCTTGTGTTATTTTAATGATGCAACAAGAGTTTAAGTGGTTTTCCGTAATTTTTTTCAACCACACAGTGGTTGACTGTTCGGCACCATCCTTCCATGTTTTCATAATGAGCTTGAAAGGTTTTAACCCAGTCAAAATTTCAATTTTAAAAAGATGCAAGAGAATTTTTTACATTTAATCTGACCCTTCTGAATGCTTTATGTATATATAAACTTGTATATTTAATCTTAAATCTTATGTAAGTGATCAAGCAACTGAGTTAGCATGAACTGTGCCAAGTTGCAGTAAGAAACGTTCCCTAGTGAGGGACTGAGGGACCGAGTAATTAAAATTGAATTAAAACACCGAGCTGTGCCAAAGTTTTGTCCTTCCCTGGCCAGCACCCTAAAATTAGACAGAAGCTGCAAGCGGTGCCAGAAAACATACAGGAAACCTCGAATCTCTGCAGAGCGAGGGAGAGAGAGAGAGGGAGAGAGACGTGTACGAACCCCCCCAAAAAGAGGACTCGAGACTCTGGGGACATTCAAGTGCCTAAAGCTCAGTAAAGTACTGTACAGCCGTCTCTGCTCATGTCAGCCCGCTGCAGCTGTTTAACATGAAAATTGATTCATATCGAGGCCTAAGTTGTTTTGGAGGGATTTGCTCGTGTGGCCAGGAGACGTCTGGAGTCAAGCGCTCCTGTTAACGAGATGCCCCCGGTTGCCATGCCAACAGTGAGACGTGAATAGAAAGTGTCTGAGAAGCGCAGATGACAGAGTCGCATCGAATCAAATACATCTCAAGTTATAACAGACACCTTTAATTAGTTTTCAACAGGTAGGTATAGTGTCTACATTTATAAACGGTCATGTTAAGGACGTTTTGTAGAACTTGACTTAAATGCATTATATATCCTCATTTCTGTTGCTCTCTACAGTATACAGGATTATTTGCTATTCTGAGACTCGAGTGAGATCAAAGAAACATTTCGTCCTACATGGTCAGTCACCAAGTTTTTTTTTGTTTGTTTGTTTGGTTTTGACCTAACTGTCCGGTTTTAACGAGTGTGTGCGTCAACTTTTTTATGGCAAAGATTGTAAACAGGTTATTTAAGTTACCTTCCCTTACCATCAGCAATGCCTTTCCTACTGCAAAACTGCCACTCACTGAATGTTTTTTTTTTTTTCTTCTTCTTCTTCATTCACCTTGTGTAAACTCTAGAGATGACTCTATGTGGGTGTGGGTGTGTGTGTGTGTGTGTGTGTGTGTGTGAAACTCTCCAGAGAGCTGTAAAGCATTTGTAATAAAGTGCCTGCCGAGTGTATATCATGTTTACATTAGAGTTAATCAAAAGTGAATATTTGTGGCTGGCACCCATCCGGTCATGTGTTTCAGCTTTTTTTTTTTTTTTTTTTTTTAATGATCAAATAAAAAAAGTTAACTTGTTCAACCTGGGAGCCGCAGTCAGGCTCATAACGATTGACATTCAAGTGCAGCTCGTTGCAAGACATCTGAACATTTCCTTTCTATATCTAACAGACAGCGTTATGTGTGTGGTGGGGTGTGTGTGTGTGTGTGTATTGTGGGTGTGGGGGGGATGGGAGCGATGGCGCCGGCGGAGTTGACAGGCCGAGATGAAGAGGAGCTCTAAGTGTCTCATTGATCTCAGGCTAGCACGGTGTAGGAAACCTGAGCGTGTGCACTCCAACCTGGAATACACATTCCATTAAAACGTCTAGACGTTAAGCACACGACGTACACGGCTCGGCCATTCAATACACTCAACATAACTTTCTAATCTGGTTAAAATCCAGAAAAGATGATTTCTATGAGGGTTTTTTTTCTGATTCATATCAAACACCATAGGGTTGTTTATTTATTTATTTATTTATTTTGGCCGAGTAGTTGTTTTTTTTTTCACTTTTTGTGGACGTATCCATCAGCCTTTTATAGCTGCCCTACTTTCAGCAGATTGGGTAGCAAAGAGCGTGTCAAGGCCTTGAACTGAATCCTTGCCAGCACACTAACTGGAAGTTGATGAACAAACACAGACAGACAGGATTTAAAGGATGACAGCTAAATATCCTTTATTTTAAAGACATAAAGCTATTCACACATTCCTTTGTGACAACGTTTATCCATCTAACCACACGAATTTGCCTCGTTCTATTAACATCGTAACCCACCGACATGTACATGTACACCGTGCGACCTGTTCGTTAAAGACAATCAAGATCGAACCGATGGAATTTTTATTTTTGTCTCCCCCTAGTTTTGTATTTCGGTTCCAAAAGCAAGGAGAGCGATGACAAGCAGAGCGATCTCATTAACTGATTTAATCACATCGCAATATCCAGCTTCTAAACAGCGTGCATTACCTCTCAGCTTTTTTCGAGGTAAAAAAAAACCTGACTCTTATAACATGTTAGTGTCACTAAATCCTTTTTTTTTTTTTTTTTTTAAATAAGTCTTGTACTTATCAGGATGTAGGAGAAGAGAGCAATGAAAGGTTATAAGCATAAAAGCCTGTGCGAGCCAAATTGAACATACAAAGACTCAGAAGTCAAATACCTTTAGAAAGCTTAAGCTTTCATTTCAAAAGGCGAAAAAAATAGATGGTTACGAAAGAGCAGAAGATCATTATAACAGTTATAGAATGAAAAAAAATCTATATATACTGTATATAGATCTTTTTTTATAACTGTTATAATAATCTTATATATCAAATATTTACATATATAATATATAACTGCTTATCGTTCTGAACACCTCAGATGTTCCAGAACTGAAATGTGTTTCTCATTAGAATGTAAGTTCCATTCACGGAAGACTTCGAGCACAGTACGATTGTGAGACTCTTAGCCACGGTAATACATTTAAATGATGCAAACTTTTTAAACAACTTTTCCACTTTTGTGACTGACGATCCCAGCCGAGGTGACTCGGATCCCGCTGCAGCCGTTCCTGTGGACGTTCAGAGAGTGAGCCTAAAAACATCAAGAACCTGAAAAAAAAAAAAAAAGAGATACACCTATCTGTAGGAACTGTGCACACAATCATTGACCAGCACCACATTACAGGAACTCGGGTGGGAGTTATCGCCACATCCACCGTACAATCCTGATCATTTCCACATGTTTGGGGTTGACTAGAAATCCAGAAACAGATGGCTCACAACATTTAGCGCTGATAGAAGTTCCTGGGAGGCCGGCGTTTTACAGTGTCTATGTAAACGAGCCACTGCTGAGCCACGCCCTTCTTCTTATATGAGGTCACATTAGGGGGGGGGGGGGACATGCATTGTAGGCCTGTCTGAATGTCTAAAAATATCTCCCCTTCAACTGCTTTTTTACAGTATGTTCTGATGATGGTGACATGATGACGAGAAAGCGTCAAACTTTACCGTTTCCAAACTTGATTAGGTTTCTCTCCTTCTCACTATGATGCCTAATTGCAACACATGTGCTTAAGTTCTGCAAAGAAGTAAGCTAGCAAGGTTTAATCTTGAGA
Source organism: Clarias platycephalus (assembly GCA_030068275.1). NCBI lineage: Eukaryota > Metazoa > Chordata > Actinopteri > Siluriformes > Clariidae > Clarias > Clarias platycephalus. The sequence goes on from JAQQZT010000021.1 coordinate 7,700,170, forward strand.
CAGACTGTTTACACTAATGCGTTTGTCAAACTGAGACAATCTTTTTACCTTAGACCGGGTTAGAAAGCAAATAAACTTACATTTTTAAAAAAAGTTTTTTTTAAAAATGGTTCAACCACTACAAAGAAAAAAAAAGTCAAGCTACCATGTTATATTTATATATATATATATACATATATATATATATATATATATATATATTCTCACCCCGCCCGCTACAAGCATTAAATACGTGTGAACACACAACAGAATGAGCCGCGCTGCATGACATTCATGACATCCTTTTTCTCACCATACGTGTCGAGCAAGGAAATGCAAAAACACTCAAAATATGGTGGTGAATGATATTCACAGGCGTAATAAGCACGACCCTGCTGCTATAGGCCATAAAGGTCATATTGTCCTACACACACACTTCTCACTCAGAGGGCTTGTATGTCATCATTAACTGCAAAAAGATAGGCTGAATGGCTTTTTTTTTCTTTTTTCTATAGACCTATTCTGTTTATCTGCTTTCACAGTTTCTCATTATACTGTTTGCAGATTGAGCCACCTCCTACTCACACACAAACAAGCTCACTCGATTGTTGGATGGAGCCTGAGCACCCGGTATTGCTCATTAAAATCTGCACTGAGGACTTGTGTCTAATATAATAATAGAAAAGCCTGTTAGGCAGGCAGCAATCAGCTCTAGCTCTAGGGCAATGACACAGACATCAGCATTAATTGGCTGGATTGACAGAAACACCGACTTTTTAAAAGAGGACCGATAGCACTCCAACACACTCAACACACAGATTCAGCCATGCCGATTACAGCACAAACTCCGGGATTCAAATTAATTAATACGAATAGAATTTATATACGTTTTCCACTTTATTAAGAACACCAGCTCATTCACGCAGTTGTATTTCTTTGTTGTGTTATAAGGTGGCCACTGGTGGCTCGGTAGTAGGTTTCTCGCCTGCCATGAGGAAGGTCCGGGTTCAATTCCCAGCCGATGTCCGAACCCCAGCCGCTGGATGCAGTGCCGGTCCCAAGCCCGGATAAAATAGATTGGTTGTGTCAGTAAAGGCATCCAGTGTAAAACCTGTGGCGACCTGAAAGACTGACAACAGCAGCTCGTTCATGCGATTATTCAAACACCAATGCGTGATTGACGTGAAGAGCTTTCCTTTATGTTTTACGCCAAACATCAAAACCGGGAGCGGCTGAAAAGTTTGCATGGTGCTAAACAGGGACACGTTTTCACACACCACTAAACCTTGACGCGTATCAGGAAACATCAAAATCATGGTCAAAAATCGCATTTGTCCCCATTCTGAACATTAACAAAAGATGCTTTTTTACCCCCCTTCACTGTGTTGCTAATACATGTCTGGCTAATTGCATGACTGAACAGGTGTTTCTATTAAAGAAGCCGCAAAGTGCATGTAAGTGCCTCTATCTATACAGAAATTACCTTTTTTTTTCTTTCTTTCTTTCTTTCTTTCTTTCTTTCTTTCTTTTCAGCCCTAATTGAAATATTCCCATTTGTTAGTGGTTTTCATTAGAAAACAGATCATCATGTGGTTTTTCTGCGCTATTCGTTTTGCAGAGCCATAAATGATCTCGGGAGATGGTGTTTCCAATAAATAAATAAATAAAAGAAAGAAAGAAAAAACCTTGATCTTGAGAATGAGTAAACAATACGTTGCCTTCAAGCTGGCTGTCCCTCCGGATAGCACCCCATGGTACAGTATGCTTGCGGCACTTTCCCCCCCGCTCCCATTCAACTGCCCGTGCTCTGGGCATCGTCCTCGCGGGGCACTGGACTCTGAGTTATCATACATATCCATATCGTTATTGTATAGATACGTTTTTATATTTCTTATATATTCTTTGAAGTTTTTTATATTTTGTTCTATTTATCTCTTGTTAACTGTTTTTCCCATTTTTAAGGTGACGGGTGGTCGTGTAAGCATTTCACTGCATATCGTACTGTGTATGACTGTGTATGTGACTAATGAAATTAGAATTTGATAGAACACGATGTCGCTAAGTGAATTACATTTAAAAAAAATTATATTACATGTATTACAGTTTCATACCCGTTTTTTGTGTATTTGTGAGGGATTAAGAGAAATAGAGACACCTTACAAACTGAGATTTCAGAGTGATTTAATGTTTTGTTTTATTATTTAAAATATATAACATGCTGCAATTAGGAAATGTATTGTACCCGCTCTATCTAAGTATACTGTACATGTCATGTCAGGCAATTACCCAATCCGGAGGCACAATGCACCAATTGGTTTTAGTGAATTTACATTTCAAACATCAGAATGCACAAAGCTGTGATGGTTTAAAGATTTGTGCTAAAACAGTGGGCAGTGGGCAGAACTACCTTGTGGAACCACCAGACTGGTTTGAAATGATGATAAATTCGAAAGCAACTCATATAACTGACTTTTAATTAATTGTGATGAGCAGAAAAGTCTTTCTGGTTGGCACAATGGTGGGCGCTCACTGAATTTAAAAATCTCTTCAGGTTTCCCCCCCCCCAGTTTCGGTGAGCCTTTTAAAACCCATTTCTATTCAAGCAGCTGGTGAGTGTAAACAGATCTGTCCTAATCCACACACTGGTTTTTATCCCTCTCTGTTATTAATTAGGCTTGAACTGAAGCTTTCATTCTCTGAAAGACCCTCTGCTTACTCATCATGCAAGCTAGCGTGGTTTTGCCATCTGGCACGAATATGGTCTAAAAAACATAGTGGTTTTAAAAAAAAATGCTCGAATGCTCTCTCTCAGACACACACACACACACAATGCCTGGGGTAAGGCTTTTCAGTTCCAAAGCCCAAGTCTCAGCTTGTCACGCCGGTGCACACTGCTGTGTATTTCAGAAACACTCCTTTCCTCAAAAGGGCAAAGGGATCATTCTGGCTCGGTGGAGCAACAGGCCCTGGTGGCACTGCGGCATGAAAATAAAGACCCAGTTGTTAGTCATAGCGAAGCCGCTATGTGCCTGTAATCTGTAATACGATATATTTCAATATTCAAGAGTAAACACAACAATATTTAATAATGAACATTATCTTTGCTGCGTTTCTGTCTGAGCCAAGAGCCCGGTGAGAGACTTAAAAGGTGTCTGATGAGTCCCGTCTGTGCCACCCGCTGAGGGTCTATTCAAGCTAAAATGCTGCCTAACACCACAAATGTGACTTCCAAATACTACACAAATACTAATGAGTCTACTATTGTTCCCCATAAGCTGAACAAAACATCCATTTAGGATATCTTTTGGTGTAGAACAAGACAAATTACCTTAATGACTATATTTTTCACACGATAAGCAACACCAGTGTACACAGCATACGACCATTAGGTACAGTGCCGAAGAAAGGTTTTTTCCAGGAGTTTCGCTTCACACTCATCTTGGATTCAATTCTTTCTTTTTTTTTTTCCCCCCTTATCAGTCTAGACCCAATACTCCACAAAGTAAAAACAGGTGTTTGGGGTGTTTTCTTGTACTGTGAATGATGCTACACGCTTGGCACACCATTCTGTTGGAACTTTCTTTCCAGAGATGCTCTACTGGGTTCAGGTCCAGACTCTGGGCTGTGCCGCCCCAGGGCTTTCACAGAGTTGATCTGTAGGAAAATCGTGTTTTCTTGGGGGGGTTATGCTTAGGGTCATGTTCTTGTTGAACTGAAGAACGGTTTCACTCAGGGTGGCTTTTTATTTTTCTGCATTCGTTCTTCCCTCTACACTGACTGAACAAGTAAAGCATTCCTACAGCATGATGCTGCCACCACCGTGTTTGACTGTCGGGAAGTTTAATAAAGTTCCTGATTTTCGGATTTCCAATTGTTCAATCTGTGTCATCAAACCAGAGAATTTTGCTTCTCGTGGCTTGAGAGACCTTAAGGTGGTTTTTCATGCGATTTTTACTGAAGCACAGCTTCTGCCTGGCCACTGTACCATACAAGTCTGATTGGTGGAGGGCTGCAGTGATGCTTGTCCTGCTCACAAGGAAACTCTGGGTCTCATTTGTAGTGACCCCTAGGTTATTAGTTATGTCAATTTATTCCCAGTTTGCCTGATCTGGAAAAACTGTTTGTTGTTCCAAATCACTTTCATTTGAGAATGATAAAGCCACCCATGCTCTTGGCTTTTGCTGCTGTGAGAAACTCCAGAAGGTTTCTTATGTCTTTCACCAGATCTGTCTTGACAAAATCCTGTCTCACATGGCTTTGTTTTCACTCTGACATACACCTTATGTATGCAGGTGTGCGTGTCCAAGTTATTGGATTCATTTAGGCACAAGAAGCATCTCACGGACGATCACTAGGAGTAGGATGCCCCAGAGCTTAATTACAAATGTTATAACAAAGGGTCTGAATACTTACGTGAATTAAATATTTTAATCTTTATTTCATTTCTTCTTTTTTGTTATAAACTAACACTCCAAACACCTGGTTTCCCACCATTGTGGAACAATGTATGTAAAAAGGATTTGAAACAAACCATGGAAAAAAATTAATGGGGTGCGAGAGCTTTCCATCAGCACTGTATAATACAACGGAAGTGTTTGTGCATGTGTAGCACCATGAATTAGTCCTAGAATGCAGAGAAAACAGGTAGAATTATTCATAATTTGGTTATTGCCATGGCAACTGCATTTATTGTTAGACACAACAATCATCAAAGTGCACAGATTTGGTTGGTTTTCATGTTTGTATTTATGTACCAGAGTCCAAATTTGTAACGTACAGCAAAGTGCAAGTTCAAGGAGTGTCCAGGAAATACTGTAAGATGTGACAACGGTACACACACACACTAAATCATTTGCTCAGACAGGTGCAAGAAAGAAAAAAAATATTTATATATATATATTCCCCACTGTGCTCTTAAAATGAGGTAGACAAGCAGAGAACATGATAAAAAAATAAAAATAAAAAAATAAAAAAAACAGCACTGGTCATTTACAGGACAGCATTAAGTGTGCTTTAGAGAGAGACCTGAACAAAATAAATAAGAATCGAAGCTTTACAAAGACCACAATGAGCCAGACACATTTCCAATACATGACCACATACACGCACACAAACACGACCACTGGACGCTGTAGGACACGTAAGCCGCTTTCCGCTCCAGCTCAATAAGTGCCCGTGTGCGTTGGCAGCAGCACCGAGGAGAGCATCGATTTCCTTTTTCTTTCCTTTTTAAGACACGCAGGATGCACTTTCCTAGCACTCCGGCTTCTTGAAAGGCGTCCGGTAGAACTTCGGTTCGATTCCCATTCTCTGCAGATTTCAGGAGTTCTTTCCCCAAAAAAAGCCTGACTGCTGAAATTTAAGACCGCCTCTTTACGGCAAATCGGTCTTCCCTGCAGGAAATCAAATCAAATCGGTAACAATGACCAGGACATGCAGCAATATGAAACACTAAAACAATCAAATATACAGCTATCCCGAGACATTCGAGCCCAAAACCCACCAGAATGAACAGTAATGTGCTCGAAAACACTTTAACATGGTTTTTCCACAGACACTGAGCCGGTGCTGGTTCCCATAATTTATGTCTGGTTTGTTCGCATTACTCAGTTGACTGGACTGCACGTGACACGATTTTAGATGCGTCTGTTTTTGAACGCTATCAAAAGGAAAACCATTTCTTTAAAAAATTAAAAAAGGTATGCTTATTCAACATAAACAGGATTAAGACTGCTTATTTATTTTGAAGCATTAGACTTTCCAGATAAATTCACACGAACAGCCAGAACACTAAAACCACCTGCCTAATATAGTGCTTCATCAAACCAAAACAGGTCTGACCCATCAGGGCATGGACTTCATACAACCCCGGAGGGTGTACCGAGGCGTCAAGACGTTAGCAACTGATCCTTTAAGTATTGCGAGTTATGAGGTATTGCCTCTGTGGATCAGACGTTTATCTAGCACATCCCACAACTGCTTGATCGCAGCGACATTTAAGGAATTTAAATGTCGAGATTTTAAAGGCTACATCAACCTTGAACTATGTGGTACTTAAAACCAACACTGAACATTTTTTGCAACGTGGTAGGGGGCATTATCTTGCTGAAAGAAGCCACCGACTTAAAGGAGTGTGATAAAGTAAGTGAAGCAAGAGCTGATTTCTCAGACCAGACCACCAATCTTTCAGTGCCCCATGGTCCAGTTTTGATGCTCACATGTGAACTGTAGTGGTGTACTAGGGTCAACATAGGAACTCATGACAGATCTGTGGCTACACAGCACCATACGCAGCAAGCCACAAAGTTCTTTGTGTTCTGACACCTTTATCATAGTCAGCCTTACATTATATTTATTTATTTATACATAAAGAGTCGGGGAGTCATCTTCTATGTCGCTTTATCCTGTATTCAGGGTCGAGGGGATCTGGTGTCTATCCCAGGAGGCTTAGGGCACGAGGCAGGGTGCCAATCCATTGCAAGACACAAACACACACTACGGGCAATTTGGGAACAGCAATTAGCCTAACCTACATATTTTTGGACTGTGGGAGGAAATACTATAATTGATACATTTCCAATCCATCTCTCTCTCTATTGTTTTACTTATAGTACTGTGTAAAAGTCTTGGGCATAAACAAAAATATGGCATAAGCAAAAGATACTTTTGAAAACATTTCTGCATAAAAGAAACGTCTATAAAGAGAAATAAAGAGTAATAAAATAGTCAATATTTGGAGTGAAAACTCATTGCTTAAAATCAGTTTTATAAGTAGAACAGCTGTTCGGTTTTACTGAGCTTGCTGGAGAATTTGAGTTCTTCTGGTAACTTTGTCACACTCGCTCCTTTCTATTCTTATGCAAATCCCAGGAGCGTACATTAGGTTTTTTGTTTCCATCTGAAAACTGGTCTGTCTTGTACTATTTTTTTTCCTCCTGTAATGTTATTTATATATTTATAAATTTTTAAGTTATATATGGAAATATTGAATGATTTTGTAAACAATTATGCAGACATGATAAACATGTATAACAAAATTGGTACAGCATGTAATATGGTGCCTAAGACTTTTGCACAGTACTGTATATTATATATAAATAAAATACATTTTTATTTATTTATTTATTTATTTAAATAAATAAATGGATTTTGCTCCAGGCCAGTTCTGTAGGACCAGACTTGTGTCTTCTTGGTAATAGTGGCAAAGAGAAAACGTTAAAAAAAAATAAATAAATAAAAACCTGTCTTCCCAAAGACTGGTAAGGGACTGACTGTTTATAGTAGAGTGTTAGCAGAAGCTTATTCAAATAAACGAATGTAAAACATTCATAAATAAACTCATTACCCAGTACATGTACGTACACGAGAACACCTGCTCATTTTTCATGCGCATGCAAGTCGAGCCTCAGTTAATATCTGCACCATTCTGTGTGAACTTGTGTGAGAAATTCCCAGATGTTTCAGTTCCTGAAACTCTCAAACCAGTCCATTTGGCACCAGTCATGCCAGAAGCTGAGGTCACAGAGACCCATCGTTCATCTGATGTATGATTTGAAAATTAACTGAAGCTCTCGACCCGTATCTGCATAGCGATTGGCTGAGTGAATAAATGAGCAGGTGCACAGGTGTATCTAATAAAGCGGACAGTGAGAATAGAATCATTGAATAAAACATCTGTAATTAGAAAATTACCAACTAAAGCCAATGTTCAATCTATTGAAATGACAGATTTTTCCAGGAAGCTAGAGACAAACAAGTGTTATTACATCATAAAATGTAAGAGCCAATCAGGTCTTTGTATAGAAATGCTGGTCTTTCCAGAGAAATTAAGTTTTAAAAAGAAGAAGGGCGTTGTAACAATTAGGCTGAATGTTTCGGATAAGATTTCTTGAGTCACTGCAGTTGCTCAACCGAGATCTACAAATCAGCTACGTAGCCAAGAACCGGTCACTTTGTGGTGTAGAAGTGTGGAATAGTTTGAGATGAGGCTCCAGCACAAACGCAGCGTCAGTGGAAAAAATCCCCAATGAATTAAAGATGAGTAAAAAACGGAAATATACACTGACCTGAGAACAAAGCGGCAAACCCTGATTCCATCTTTGGCTCTCGTGAGGAACAGTTCCCTACGAAAAGAGAACAGACTCTGAACTCATCGAACAAAGTGCTTTTGGTACACAAGAACATCATGCAGCTATAGAAACACGTATAGGTCATGCAACTCAAGCTTTCCAAGAAGTTTCTTAAAAAACAATTATGGAATTATGTACAAGTTTTCACTTCAATTAGGCAAAAGAAAAGTAGTAGCAGCAGCTTTAACACCACACACTGGTACAGAAAACGTTTTGCAAGAGTTGCATTACATATCTGATCTAAGACTAAGCTGAGTTAGCATACCAAAATATTTTAATTTAAAATTTTACTCCCCCCACCCCTGTTACTTTTATATATATATTTTTGTGTGACTGAAACGTTTAATTCATTACACGCCAAGAGGTTTAGATAAGAGACATGACATACACTGGCTAAATACAAATTTAGGGTTAGAGCTACCTTTACAATGCTGCACTGATGGTTTAGCAGTCCTCTCCTTTTCTCAGTCATTACTTTCATTAAGAAAAGCAGATTCAAACTTGACAAATATAAAAGCTAAACTTTATTAAAAACTCAAGTTATTTCAAACTAGTCAATAACATTTGTCATCGTAAGACCAAAAGAATAAAACGGCATTCAAGAAAAGTTTTATACATACCCAAGCACTGAATGCTTAGCTGTCTAAAGACATTAGGAAGCTATCCGGGGTTATTTTAAAAGGCACAGGGTCTTACCTCTAGGGTCCTTTTTAAGTATAAAAAGAGAGAGAAAGATTAAATGGCGCTTTTTATTAACAGAGGAAACACTGAACAGTCCTTTAGTGCCATTTACGTCTCCAGTCTACATGCACCATTTTTAGATTTAAGCTCTGTTTTGAAGATTAAAAAAAAAAAATGGTTGATGTACTTAAAGGTTATCAGGTTATTTAAAAGGCCAGTTCAGCTTTTATGATGACAGAAACAGAAAAATAAACCAGGTTAAGAGTTTCATAAAAAACAATCTAGGCTTTATTGACAATTGCTGCAAAACATTTTTGGACAGATTTAGTTACCTATTTAGGCAAGCTTACACAGGTAGCATTCTGCATTTTCTGGAGAGCGTACAGAGACTAGATGGCAGTAAGTACAGTTTGGGCGTATTTGAATTTTTCTCTTTTTTTCTTTCTTTCTTTTAAGTATGTACAAGAAATTCGGATTTAGCTGCAGGATCCCTTTACATTAGAAAGAGATGACCCTTGTAGAGATTGTTGTCCCAATCCTTCTTAAACAGTTTGAGCATGCATTTTATATAACATGGTATTATAGCTATGAAAATCGGATTTATTTTATATCTTTAAAACACAATTATCCAAACACAATTAGCATTTTACAGAACAGATTTTGAAGAGCCATAACTTATTTTAACAAATTAAGGATTTGAGGACAGTCCATCTCAACAGTGTCTATTAGGGCTATATTTCAAAACTCTAAAATATCATGTAAAATATATTGAAGCCTAAATCTAAACTAATCTTTTAAGACTATTTAAAACAAATAATCAATTGTCGTCAATGTCATTAATAAAGAGGGTTTTTCCTTTCCTTAATTACCGCTCCTTTACATTGTAACATAATTGATTTGGTTTAATGGCTTTTTTGAATTCCTAATATTGAATATTAATAGAGAATTTTGAAATGTAGCCTACTGGGAATCTGCAACTCATCAACAAGTCAGGCTTTATCTCTTCAATTTAAATAGTTAACCAAAGCAATAAGAGGACAAAAAAAAGAAAAGAAAAAAAAAAAAAGAAGAAAAAAAACTAACAATGCAAAAAAGCAGAGATTCAAGCAGAGAGAGATTAGGAGTATAAAACTGAAAATAAAAACAGGCTGTTGTTTTTTTAAATACCTAAACCATCACCACCACCCACCCACCCCCAAACTGTCTTGCACTTTCGATTGAGTCCCGATGCATTCAGTTGCTGATTTTTCAGGTTTCCTTCTAAAAGAAAAAAAAAAAATGTCCAGAGCAGAAATGCGAAACGGAAAGGCGGACAATTACTTTTGTCAGGTTGCTTAAAGAGCGAGCTGCCGTGGGAGACAGTCGTCATGATGGGACATTATGGGTGATGACGGTGTGCTTGTCGAGAGGTCAGTATCGTCCGTACGGATGTTCCCTGTACGCTCCCTTCGTTTGTCTCGGAGTGGCCGCTTTCCCGACTGTGGCGGCGCGCTGCGTCCCGTTCCAGTCATCTTGAGCTATGACAGTACAACACACATACCAAATGAAGCCATATTCTGGAAACCCTGAACGTACCAAAACAATAATACAGCTCGAACGTATTATTAAAATCACCTCAAAATCTAACACGTGACCACAGAATAACTGATCTGACTAGTCTGATATTACCAAAATAATGATCTCATCTAAAGACACTTGAAATGGAAAAATAAATTAACGTTTCAGTGCATCAAAACGCCTAAAAAAATGTAAATCTGGAAGAAAATTATAATAATTAAAACCCACAACAGAGCTTTTTAATACTCACCATAGTTGTCATATCCTTCCTGTGTCTCCCCGTGTCCATAATCATAATACTCTGGTTCTCTGCAGGTTAAAAAAAAATAAAAAAATCAATCAATCTTGAAAAGAAAGCTGCTTTCACTAGCCCTCTATACTGAATTTAAATTGAATTATGAGGGGCCAAGACAGTCCTATAACTACTGACTGACAAAATAGAGAATTTTTTTATTTCTTTTGTTTTCTGCATGTCACCCTAACGCGGTCCTTGAGCAGAACGCATGCAGAATTAAGCAAATGAAAGCGATAAGTAAGAAACGTTACACTGTAAATACATGACCTTCACTGGTGAATACGTCATAACCTTGCTGAGATCTGTAAGAGTTTCATACCAAATTGGGAAATGCTATTGAACAGGTACTCTGTGCTCACAATGTCCAAACTCACAGGTTAAAAAAATAATTAAAAAAAAAAAAAAAAAAACCTAACCCAAGTCCATGATGTTAGCAGAAACCCACGTTAGCTGATTCAGGCATATATATTACAGCAGGGGGGAAAAAAAGAAAGAAAAGCCAACAAAGCAGGTCAGGGTGTATCTGAGTATTGCTCAGAAGTCCTGACCTAATCTCTTTAAATACAGCAGGGTTTCCCCAACACCAGTGGTGAACCAGGATGCCCTAGTGATGAATCCTTATGACTAAGAGAATAAAAAGTGCTTCAAACTCACGCCTGTGGCTGACTGTAGTAGCTGTCGTAGGATTCATAGCCGGACTCTGTGTAGCTTTCGTCGTAGGACTGAGCAAACAAAACAATATCCGTGTTAGTTAGAAAGATAATAAATCCTAAGCACGCTTTTGACGATACTACGGTTCACACTCACATAGTCTTCGTAAGACTCCTGGGCAGGAGGACGTGGCGGAGGAGGCATCCGCTGCGCTCCGGGTGCGGCCACGCGGGCTCTGCTGGCGGCCGCGCCCCGGCCAGGCTGAGCCGGTGGTCCTCCGCGTCCCGCTGGAGCTCCTCTCACTGCTCCACCTCTGGCTGGACCACCACGAGGAACACCGCCGCGCATCGGTGTCATGCCTCGACCCCTGGAACATCAAACATAATAATATACAAGATAAATAAGATATATTTATAAATAAGATAAATAAAATTTTTATTTATCTTCGGGGTTTAAGACATAGATTGTGATGGCTGACAGATCATCCCGAATAAGGATTCAAAATAAACTGTACAAATATATAGTCACACAGGTGATAGATTCTTGTTTATACGCTCCTAATTTAACTTGATTAGATGTTTGATATACCTGGGTGGTGGTGGCGGAGGTCCTCCACGCCCCCTTGCCATCGGGCCTCCTCTGCCTCGGACACCGTGTTCGTGGCTGCCGTTGAGATACCCCATCTCCATGAACTGCTCCTGGCAAATCTCATCCATCATGTCCTAAAGAGAGAGAAGAGAAGGGCAATTTTTATTACTTGCATATCGTGTAAATTTTACAGCCAAAAGTTTTCTACATTTTCTCTTCTGTATTTAAGCATTATATTCTTATTTCATAGTCCTTATTTTAATATATCTTTTTCATACTTTTCTTCTTTTTTTTAATTATTTAATTCTACTTTATTCTAATTTCATAATCCTTATTTAAATTATTTAAACAATTTTTTAGGTCATGGGCAGCAAACATTTCACTGCATATCATTCTGTGTATGAGGCAAATAAAAGTTAAATTTGAATTTTTGAATTTAACACTTTGTTCTCAAATCTAACTGCAACATTGTTTCATATTCAAACTGGCCAAACTACATCCAGGAAATCTAAGATCAACTATTAACTCACACTTAAATAGCAGCAGCAAAACAAATCTGAGGTGCCATTACATAACACAGCAATCAATCCAGAAGACTGATGCGTGTGTAATGACTGTCCATAATCGAGTGAGAATAGTGCTGTCTGCTATCTGGACTTCTCACTCATAAGCATTAATCTGCAGCCACAGCTTACACAAGCCAAAGCTCTAATTTAACAGCATGAGTGGTTAATCAGTTTTTAAACATCGGCCCTTTTGGCTCTAATGAACGATCCATCCTGTGGCTCTGGGAGAGCTTTTTAATTGATACTTACAGGGAAGAGGAACTTCTTAACCTCCTCCATAGCGTGAGCCATGCGCATGTACGCTTCGGGCGCTGGAGCAAACACTTCAATGAACACGTGGAGTTCCATGGACAGGTGGGCGTATTTGGGCTCGCCGCTTTTCCTCAAGCTCTCCTCCTGATAAACACACATTAAAACACATTTTACAGGCGGCTCGGTTCTGAAAAGGGGCTACAAACTTAAACCGATTATCAGCAACAGGGAGCTCAGGGCAATGAGTATAGCATCTGCCTGCGCATTTCTAAAATCTACCAAGAGATGAATAAAAACATAAGCTCACAGGCTTCCCTCGGTTTAGGGTAGGCATAATGCAGGCAGAGCCCTCAATTATGTTTTTGTAGCCTAGTTTATTGTGTTTACAGCCACCCGTGTGAATTACCCCGCATATTGTTCTGAGACTAATTTAATTAAACCAAAACCAGCCGACCCAGCTGCTAAAAGGATCGGATACGTAGGAGCAGACCTTTTATTATCGCTCGTTTAAAAGTCAATGATTAAAACCAAGCGGCAAAAATCTACAGTTCGTCAATCAGCTCTGCATCACCGATTAGTTTTCAATGAACATTGAGATACAGCACAGAGACTACAGAACATGAAACCCTGTGTAGTTTAGCCAAACGAAAACTCAATAAAAAGCGCACACATCCACGTTCACCCAAGTTGAGTTGTCACACTATATGGTTGGACACCGAAAAACCGGTGCTAATACGGCACCGGTACCTATAGAACCGGTATGTACCGGACCGAAACAGAACGCGAATTTCTAATGAAACATTCGAGGGCAGACGGAATAAAGTTAAAAGCAGAATAAATACACGGAATAAAGTTAAAAGCAGAGGGAGGCACCGTGTTTACCAGCTTGCGGACAACAGCTGACACTATCGGTGTGGACGACCCTCAGTCCCGGTCACACCAACGTACTGTAGCAAAAAGGAGTCCGCCGATTATAATGACGACAGCAGCCTTTCCGCAGGTTAGTAGTAGGATAATGTAATGTTAATTGCAAAATGCAAATCTTGCATTCAT
>JAQQZT010000021.1:7714020-7724288 GCA_030068275.1 Clarias platycephalus
AATTGCTAAAATTTGAAGCTTATATATTCATATATACTTTAAACTTTTAATATATTGTTCAATTTTAAGCATTAAATGTTTTGTTCAATAAAAATTTGAGTCATCCACCATAATTTTGTGGCTTTTGTAAAGTATCGGTTCAGGCACCAGTACCGTTTTAAAAGTATCGCTTTGGCACCGGTATCGAAAAAAACCCAAACGATTACTAGGTCCGCTTGATTCTGGCGAGTCCACATTCTGGATGAGAATGAGCTCAAGTTTTTATGTAGGAGTGAAATAGATTACAAACCTCACAGTTCAGACTGTTTTTGACAAGTTTTTCAGTCACAGACCGAATTACTTTGGATCAACATTTATTTACATCAACCCAAATTTTATAAACCCAACGTGCTTCAAAATGACAAACGCCTATATCCAGTAAAATCACCCTAAAATGCAAAACCCTGAAATTTATTATATACCAAAAGCCACTTTAAATAAGTGAGTTTTAAGTTTGGCTTAAAACATGGGCAGGTCAGTAATAGCCCCAGAACTCTCACATTGTGATGGTTAAAAAAAAAATTTAACCCTGATTGAGTTCTCAGACATGCCGCCCATGGGGAGGAGATCTGTACTGATGACTCGGTCATCACTAGCTTTTAGCGAAGGATGCGGGTGCAAGATTTAGATCATTGGGCAAATCACTGTAAAACAGAGTGCACAACAATTATTTAATCCTAATTATCATGCTTGCGTTTTTTTTTTTTATCATTAGCATTTTGAGCCTGGCTGAGAGGCCCTCTTAAAAAGAAATAAATAAACAAATAAAATAAAAATCCCTCAACCCCTTCCTGTTGCACTCGTCCTAAAATCATACAGAACCTTCTACTTTTCTCGTAAACGGCACTAAAATCCCTTTGGACGTTCACAGTTGTACACATGTTAAATTAATACCTCTGCTGCTCCTTGCAAGATCTAAACTTTATCATTAAACGTAAAGAGCACCATGACATTCGTGACAGATCTACACCAGATAACTATATTTCTGGCTAAGCAACACCCCAATGTAATCATTGTGCTGTTAAATTAATGACCACCTGTCCTCCATCTACAATTACTTTAATTAAAATGCAGCAGTTTTACAAACATTAAAATTATGAATATAGGAAGTACTCAAAATCGGCGTAGACACAACAAAGGCTGATTACTCATCATTCATCAGGGTACAAGCCTTACTCATTGAACTAGGTTCTGCCTTCCCCAGCCCTGTCCATACTCACCTGACTGCTAATCCATCATCAGGCAGTCAGGCGCGAATAGAAACGAGACAAATTTTCTGTGATCGCTGTATGGAACGATATTAAAACAACAGGTGTCAGGTGGAACATCCAGGGCGCTTTAGACCGCTGCCAAGGACGGGCGATGTTGAATACGAGCTGTGAATGCAGATCTGGGAATTCATTAATATTTCATCAGATTATTTAAGTCATTCATCAATTCTGTTTTAGCGGCATAGCATTAGCGCGCAGACGGCTTCAACAGATGTGTGATGAGACACGGTGCAGGGTGAGAGACGCGGGCCGAAGGGTTGAACTTGTTGCGTGAACTCAACTGAAATGGACTTACTGAGACACAGTCTTTAGAGAAAGTTTAGAAGAATAACTAAACTTTGAAAGATTTCATGAGACGCACTGATGCAGGAAGAAAATTTGTAAAGATCCGTTACCATGAGAACAGCAAAAACCTACCAGTCAGAACGTTACATTTCCATCTGTTCAGATCGCGATCGTTTGAAAGTTGATAAACAGTATGCTGCTCTAAGCTTAATAAGTAAAAGCCATCTGTATTCCATATTCTTTTCAGCTGATTATGAATTATTTTTTTACTACAAATAAAGTATAGAACTTTAGACATCACAAATTGTTTTATAGGTACATTTGGACAAACAACCACCACTGACCTTACACTTTGTGCTTCCTTACTTTACATCAGATGACTTAAACTCGTTAACACAATGAAGAGTATTGTGCGCGTGGAGGGGCTGGGTTATCGTAAGAGCAGTAATGGCTCATTTAAGCCCTAATCTAGTCAATTACAGGCCTTTATATGCATGCAGCGCCTTGAGCTGAAGCCGAAACGAGTCGGAAACGGTTTGCATCGCAACGTTCTAATGAGACCACACCGATTAGACAAATTAGAGCAGGAGTTTTCCGTTTTAAGTGCTAAAGATTTTTTTTTACTTTGAAAATTACACCAGGAATTTCATCTGTTTCCCAAAAAAAAATAAACCATGAGCGAGAAAATGATGGCCTTTTGAATTATTGCAGACCTCAATAGTTGAAAATCAAGTAACGTCAACATGGATCTGATGTAATCCATCAGTGCAGACATCAGTAATAGGAAGCCTCTAATACACAGCCAAAAAACTATTTTCATTTACGATCAGGCAGAATTTATTCAATAAATGAAGCTACACCAAAAAAAATTTCTTATTATCTTCTGATCTTACATTGCTTGCAAGTTTGATTCAGGATATTCACAAGAAAAAAAAGAAAAAGAAAGGAAAAAAAATCATTGAACAACATCACTGCTGTAGTATTAATCAAGCATTTTAAAATCACAAGCAGGTTAAAATATTAATGAAGAAATCTGAGCAAAAAGAAACGAGAATAAAGAGATTGCACAAACAAATAAATAAGAACCTCTGGAGTGAGGACTTAGCCTCGCTAAAACTAAATAAATAATAAATCCTGTTTAGACGGTAATAGATGGAAATGCATTTAGACATGGCGACTAACCGTGAAATCGTAGCAACCCCTGTGTCTGCGTGTCATTACCTTCGCTTTGTCTCTCATAGATCCCTTGCCCAGGACTGAGATCTTGGCGCCTGTCTCCTCCTGCAGTCTCTTAATGGTGTTTCCTTGAGGCCCGAGAATCTTCCCGACAAAGTTAAACTATGGATAAATATAAAAAAATAAAAGCACAGGTGAGATTAAAACACTAAATTCAGGGTGTGTAGGAAGCAACTGTCTCGCTGGATTGGCTGAAATGGTTTCTGAGGGACTCGACATTCAATAACTTTAGACAGATCTGTGATCTATGCGTCCGGTGGGTGCGACAGGGGCCAAACCCGAAACACTCTCAAGCTTTAAGAGATCACGCCGAACAGTCTTGGAGTGAAGCGAAAGGTGTATTTAAGCGGCAGAAACAGTCAGCAGGGGCGCTCTGTGTGTGCCAATCCCATCCAACCCTTTTTTTTTTCCCCTCTCTCTTGTGATAAAGATAAATCACTTAAAGTGCTCGGCACAACAGGGCAGGATGTGATGGGAAATCTGACAATGTAAGCAACTTTATAAAAAAACTGCAGCACAGAAAGAGTAAACTAGGGCAGTAAAAGCAGATTAGTCTTGTGAGAACGGCGATAAAAGGGTCCGACATGACCTACTTCTATCACTATAAACTAAAGGAGAACAATTCCAAGTGCATGACTAAAGGGTGGAGTGATTTGAGGATGAAGTTATTAAATGCTCCATTCGTGCTGAGAGCACTCGACATTCAAAAGCAGCAGGGATAACATCAGATTGTTAATAAGGCATTTGCAAAGTTAAACTTTTCTTTTACACTAATTATCAGTGTATAAACAAGGTTATCAAATGACTTCTTATTTAAATAAATCCACACCTGAACACCCTCCTTAAAGCTGCAATGTACTGATTTACTGAAAATAATGCAAAAGTGGGCATAAACTTTATGTGAGCGGTTTAAATCGCACATATTGGTAGAGTAACTCTTCCTCTCTACAAAGGTACTGCACATCATAGTCTCCCTCACCAGCGATGCATTTCCGCCATTGTTGAACTCTCAAATCCCCTTTGTCACAGCTGAAGGAGAAACCAGCACTGAAGACAAACCCCCATTGATACCATCAAGTGTGACAAAGGGACTTTTCAAAGAGGATTCGAGAAGTCAGTTGCAACCATGGTGCAAATGCAGCACTTGTGATGGAGGGTGAATATATAATAATGTAAATAATTGTAAATTTGTATAGAGAAAGAGTCACTTTACCAACATGTGCAATTTGAACCACTCATGTCAGTGAATAAAAAAAAAAAAAATAAATAAAGAAATAAAATCTTTTTAAAAAGATGGCCACTTTGTGTTCTGACACAGGTTAATGAACTTTCTGTAACAGATCACTAATTTATCACCAGGCCTTCCAGCTCAATAGCAGAGCGGCTGCTTAATAATAGAAAAAAAAGCACACGTCAAAATATGACGCGTTATAATCTCCCTGGCTCTGCTAAAGAACTTAAAAGGCATTTTTCAGGTTGGCACAATATTTTCCAACTGCAACATTTTTCTTCCTGAATCAAATGATCTTTATGGAAAAACCTGTTACTATTTAAGCAGCGTCAACATTAAAGTAAGGTAAACAACTTCCTTCTAACTGCTCTACTGAACTGTAGAGCTTACGCAGTGCAAAAAGAGAAGGGGGGGGGGGGGGAGAGGACAAGAACATTTCTATTCTTTAATGGAAGAAGGTTTAAGATGTAATCCCCATCACTCTTAGAAGAAGAATTAAAAATCAAAGTGTAACTAAGAGTCACACTGAACAATCTTAATACAAACAAGAGCTGTTCCTTTGCTTTTGCTGCACTGACTGACCTCAGTATAATCATCTCTGGTTGCATTTCCTTTTCTTTCAGTCGAACAGCTAATCATGATAAGTTTACCAGAATCCATGTGTGTGAGTGTGTTTTAACTTTGCGCTTTAATGAAGTAACCAGTATGCACAAGCGTCTGGACAGGCAACATAACAGGTGAGTGCTCAATCACAAAACACACAACACGTGCAGATATCTGGACGATTTTCAAAATATATAACGCTGACCTTTGGGTACTGTTTGACTGGGATAAGAACTCTTTCCTTCAGTTTGATATTCTTCGCTGTGAACAAATCCAAGTAGGTTTCGCTGTCTTTTTCCGGTTCGTCCTTCTGAACCCTCTCGATTTCTAGAGAAGAGAAAGAGTGGGGGGGAAAAAAAAAAAAAAAAAAAAAAAACAGAACAAGTCTCAGTTCATCCAGACCAGTCAAGCAAAACAGCAGCACATTGTTTTTCCTTTACATAGACATGGCTGAGAGAGAGAGCGAGAGAGACACGGCATGACAAATAACGACTGCAGAGGACAGAAAGCGGAGTCAAGGCTGATGTTAATAAGTGCCTCGTTAATCAATCAGGAAAAGGATCAATGGCACATTTTTTTAATTGACAAGCTTTCAACAAGAGGGCAAGGGTCAAGGAAAAGGTGGATAACGCAGTCATTTATACACAACAGAAACGGCAATGGATACAGCCGTGCTGCTCTGAGAAACACACATACATGCATAAAAACATTCAGCCATTTTATTTTTTTTTACCCAGTCAGAAGGGTTTAACATCCGTGTATGGTCTGAGCATCACTATATCTCATCTCTAACGCTCATCTTTGACCGCACTGACCTTGGGTGATCTGAAACCTCAAAAGTACTCCAAAAGACTGCTGATATTTTCTATGAAATATAAGCTTGCTTATGTGCATCACCATTTCTATTCGACCTATTTGCCCATTTCGAGAGGTTACAGGGTCAATCCAGGTTACACGGCATAATCCGCTCTCGAGAGACTGGAGACCGCTTGATCTGGTCGATCTCAACCGGGTACAAAAAAAAAATGTATAACGAGAACCAGACTGCCACTGCTGGAACTCCTAACACACACATCTGAGGAAACACAAGTTCATCAACAGCTTTGAGAAGATCCAGATGCCGAGCCGTGCGCCTTCGATACGTACAGTAACGCTCGTACAGACGGCTGCTCATGATGTAAAACATCTGCTGCACGCAGGACAGCAGAGAGGAAAATAATAAAAAGGGGGAAAAAAGAAGGAGAAACATTTCCTGCTGGAAAAAAATACACCCTGGCTGGGATAATCTAACATTTCCCCTGGTTTATGAACAAAACATGAAGTGCACAGTGCAGGACAGAAAAGACTATTCAGTGAATTTATGCATTCAGGAATTCAAACAAGGAGGCAAGAGGAGGCCATGTGTTTAATCACACGCCTCGTAAATCTAACTCGGCTCCGGATCCACACAGCCACGTTCTCCCTCATCTACAGCGCAGGGGGAATGGAGGGAGCACTACATAGAGTGCGCGCGCGCTCATTAGTGCACGCGCCATGTAGTGCATCTACGTAGGGAGCGTTAAGCGGTTTCGAACGGAACTAATCAACGGTTTTTAACGTATACGCAGTACACTATATACGTTAAAAAAATTAAAAAAAAAACCGTTGACCGGTTCCGTCCCAATCCCAATAGAAGTATAACGTCAGTTTATTAATACTCCGAGTGTGTCTATATATTATATTTGGGTGAAATGTTTACATTTTTGGGATGTAATTAACACCATTTTGAAAGAAAAGAAAAAAAAAAAAAAACAGGTCCACACCATAGCAAAATATTCACATGAATTTGTCCTCCTGGCAAAAAACAAGCCAAATAAAACTTTCAAAATGAATAATATAAACGCACCTGGGGACTTATTTAGCATCTCTTTTCCTCTCTCTCGCTCTATAATTACCCTAGATAACTGCACAAGTTTATACAGGACGCTTTCCCAAAGGTTCGGTCCCAAATAAACATGAAAGCAAGCTACGTAGGACGCAGAAGTCCATTTAGACGCACCCTGAGAAGGACACAAACAGGGGAAGAACCGAGTCATTTGAGACACATCCGCAGCACCGTTTTCCTCTTCAGCCAGTGAACGCTCAGGATTTTACTGGATGAATTAATATATTATACGTAATTAACGAGAAGCAAAATTTACCTTTTTCAAACAAATGTATTTACCTGCAGATAAAAGTTTCATGGCGTGCATGAAGGACGAGTCGAGGCTGTCTCTCTCCGCCAGGAGCTGCGGGAGGTACTTGTTCTCGTTCTCCATTTTGGGGAGTTCGTAAATAAAGTTAACAAAGCGATAGAAAACCTCGCAAAGCTGTACAAATCCGGCGGTGAAACTAGGGCAAAAATCCAAGTTTTCTTCTTTTTTTTTTTCTTTCTTTCTCTCCTCCGGAGCTCGGTCGAGGTGAACAAATAGATGGAGGCGACGCGGTTTGTAGAGAAACGCTGAGCGGCTCACAAGTGCAGCAGCGGTCCTGCGCGCGGCGTGCGGAAATGGAAGAACAATACTGCTCGCGAGCGACGAAAAGGCGCCCTGAGAGCGGAAGTGATGTCACGCAACGAACCCGCTCCTCTAGCCCCGCCTACTTCTTTGGGATAAAAGTTTATTTTGAGGCTGGAAATGCAGGCTTATAATATGAATCTGTAATAAAGTCTTGCTCAGGGTCTTCTTATGATTTTCTTTTGTTTCTTAAATCTGATCAGCGCTGTGTATTTGTATGAATGATAAAACCTGATTTTCTATTCAAACCCCTCATCATGTAGGCAAATGTTCAGGTTCAGTGGCTGAATGAGCACAAGGCAGAACAGATAGCTTTAATAAATCTCAATACAGAGTTGATTTGGGAAGAAGATAAAGCAAACTACAAAATAATGGTTTAATATTGCATTTAAGAACTAAACATTGATATCTGCTGCCCCCCAGTGGATTTAAACAGCAACTGATTGCATGATCTGAGCATCAAGTCTAAAGAAGAGAACACGTTGGACAGGGATGCCAATCCACAGCACACAGGGCACACACACATACACACACTCACGTGCTCATTCACACACTACAGGCAATTTTGGAATGCCAGTCATGTCCGGGTTCGAGTCTCTCCATGCTTGTTTCCTCTGGGTATTCTGGTTTCCTCCCACAGTCCAAAGACATGCAGGTGTTCCCAAATTGGACATAGTAGTGGCTCTCTCTCTCGTCCTAGTTCCTAGATTCCAGACTTTTGCTACAATTGGCTTGTCTTGGCTCCAGCGCCGCAGAGTTGCAAGGCATTAAGGCGAATAATGTTAGTGCTACACACATTTTTTTAAAGGATAAACAACAGGTCTATGGATCCCTACGGAGAGGCTTGTTGCTTAATAACTTCTTGCCATTACGTGCTGCTAAGGCAGGCTCAATAACCAGTCATAGGACATGATAGCTGTTGCTGTAGTTTATCATAGATAATTGTATTGTGCTGCACATGCTTTCATAGCCACCCGTAGTGTGCAGTGGTATAATAGGAAGTTTCCCTAATTACTCCATAGCTTTGTCATAGCTTGTTGTAGTCCCGTTTTCAGTCTACATGGGCGTCTGTAGCACATTGCCTGGCTACAACTGGGAATGATTGATTACAAATGGGTGTATGGAAGCATACGGTGGAGTAGCTCCTAGTAGTAGCTTTTTGGAACACACTCAAGTTATTTGTAGATGAGGTCAGCAAGATAGAATTACAAAAAGTAAGCTTGACCCCCCCCACACTGAATCTCCTCTCTTTCCCGTACAGAAAATTGTGAAGCTCTGACACTGCAGACTTCTTGAAAAAATGTTAAGTAACAGAAAGATTCAACAACTTATGGCATTAGAAACTGTGATTAAGTAATAACAACAGGTAATTTGGTTTAAAACGAACACAGCATTTCATAAAAAGAACATCATACCAACAGTCAAACATGGTGTTGGTATTGCGGTGGTACTTGTGCTGCTTTGCAGCTTCAGGACTTGGTCGACTTACCGCAATTGATGAAAACATGAATTCTGCGCTCTGCCGGAAAATCCTGGAGGAGAATGTCCTGCCAAAACAATTCTGCAAAGAAGAGTGGGACAAAATTCCTCCACAGCGACCTGAAAGACTCATTGCACCAAAGGTTATTAGGTTTTGGGAGGAATGACATTTTCACATAGGGCCAGGTAGGTTTGCACAGCTTTTTTTTTTCCTTTTTTAATAATTGAAATTGTTATATCCACCACCTTAATATTAAGTAGGTCCCCCTCGCGCCACCTAAACACTAATGACCTGTGTGTTCTGACACCTTTCTATGGAGACCAGCATTAACCTTTTCAGCAATTACAGCTATAGTAGCTGTTATATTGGACCATGAGCCAGCCTTCACTCCCAGCATGCATCAGTGAGCCTTGGCTGCCTGTGACCCTTTTGCCGGATCACCGGTTTTAATTCCTTGCACCACTTTTAGTCGGTTCTCACCACTGCACACCCACAGAACATTAGACAGTAGCTGCACTTTTGGAGTTGCTCTGACCAAGTCGTCTAGCCGTCACAATTTGGCCCTCGTCAAAGTCACTGAAATCCTTAAATTTGCCCATCTTTTCTGTTTCCAACACGTCGACTTCATGGACAAAACCTTCCCTTGCTGCCTAATATACCCACCCACTTCCAGCATCCATTGACGCAAGATGTTGTAGTTACTGTGACAGGAGCCAAATTGTGATGCCTACAGTATATGTGCTACTTGTTTTGTATTATTGTCCTTAGATTATTGTGGAATGTCTGCCTACGAGCCCCTGTGAAAGAGTCTTCGCTAGAGAAAACCATTCAGTAGATTCAGTATAAAGCCGTGATTCAGCTCGCAGCCGGCACTGCCAGAGCTAATGTTCTAGACCACGAATCCGCAAATTGTTTAATCATGATGGAGAATTAACCGCTGTTAACACTCATGCGCAACACGATTGACTCGTTCCTGATTAAACCTGTACCAGTCGTATCCTATAAACTCGACAAATACATCTACTTCTATTCCTCTGGTTTTCTTGCTGAGACGCTATATACTTTTTGAACACAGTTTCCCCCTCCTTCCCGGTGGAAGTGTATGCCGGGGTCAGTGATGGGGTCAACCACAGCTTAGCATTGCTCCGAGGCATGAGAAACCTTTTTGTCCTGTGAAAGCTTTCAGAGCTGTCACACCTGCTTAGCTCTTTACCTTCACACATCTCTCGCTCTCTCTCTCTCTCTCTCTCTCTCTCTCTCACACACACACGTTTCTCTTTTCTGTTTCTCTTTCTTCTTTTTGTAGTTTCAAGGTCAACACAGACTAAATACCCATATCTAATCATTTTAGCTCATTTCCTTCTTCTGTAACATGCTCGCATTTTCTTTCCATTTATATATTTTATAAGTGATACTCTAATAAGAAGAAATAAAAAAAAACAACACCTTGGGGAGAGTAAACATTTTTATTCCAAACTTGCCAGAGGCTGTTTGACTTGCAGCCACCCAGGATTCTGTCTGTCTGTGTGTGTGTGTGTGTGTGTGTGTGTGTGTGTGTGTGTGTGTGTGTGTGTGTGTGTGTGTGTGTG
>JAQQZT010000021.1:7741123-7752958 GCA_030068275.1 Clarias platycephalus
ACAACTTTGCAGATAGTTTATGTTCACATACAGCTACATGACACACTGCATGAAAGATCATATTTGAAAACGCACAAAAGGGGCTCTTTAAGCATATCTGCTTTGGTTTGGAGGTCATTTCGAGGATCTGGCAACCCCGTTCCTTCTTCTGCTTGTACAGCATTTTGCAGTCAGCTGCGTTTTATTCATTCATTCACCTGATCTGCTACCTGGAGCTACCGGGTTATCGGTTAACTCAGTGCAGGAGATCTAATTGCGTCTTGTCTTTAGGTGTTTTCTTTTTTTTTTTTGTAAAAAGAGTGATAGAGAGAGGGAGAGATGGGCTGCGCCGGATTCACCTGCTCCAAGAATTCCCTCTGCGCCCTCAACATCCTCTATGTGGTGAGTAACGTTAGCTAATGGACAACAACTGCAACCATATGGACACCTTTTTTGCGCAATCGTAGGTGTGTATTGATGTGTTTCAAACGCATTTAGTGAAGTTTTCCAGCACGATCGCTGGTACGCAGTGTAGCTCTGGGTTATTATGAATTATTCAGGATCGTTTACCAGCGGTTTTTGGTTTCATGGTGCCTGCTGTCTCAACTGGCGCTGAGGCACATAAAGCAACACATGACACAGATCTGACATCACAGAAGGCTTTGAAGTCTGCGACATTGTAATCATTTTTTTTTTAAATTGAACGTTCCATTTAGAGTGTGCGGGTGCGTCACCATGGCGACCAACGGTGTTCCTTTAGATACGCGGCTACTATCTGTCTATCTAGTAGTTTGGACCAAATCCCAGTTTCCTTTCAGTTTCCTTCAGATCTTGCTGTTCACCTTCATGTTGAAGACATTTCCCTGTTTCTTTCCTCCACATGAGAACCTGATCCATTCCCAATAACCACAACCCACTGTGTCCTTTGTGTCCTGTTGAGACCATTACATCATCCTCCGTTCCTTTAGTGTTATCTCTTCCTTCCTGTCCTTTAGTTCCACATTCACGATTTCCACAAATGTCACTACATTTATTTCCATCCAGAGTTGCGTTCATGTCTGGCCGGATCTCGTGTCGATCCCAACCAACTCCAGGATACGTCTCTGGTTGTTTAAGAAATAAAAAGCTACTCGTCGAATCACTCTCACTCACTCATCGCGTACACCGCTTTATTCTGTATACAGGGTCGCGGGGGGCCTGGAGCCTATCGCAGGAGACTTAGAGCACACAGCGTTTATGGCATTTAGCCCAACCTGCTTGTCTTTGGACTGTTGGAGGAAACCAGAGTTCCTGGAGGAAACCCACCAAGCACAGGGAGATCATGCAAACTCCACACACATAGACCCGAGGCGGGAATCAACATCGAACCCTAAAGAAACAAGGCGACAGTGCTAACCACTAAGCCACCACCCACCATATCAGTTAGGGGTAAAAGAAGTCATGCCAGATGAAACTTATTAATTGTAACCTCTTTCACATTTGCTGATTAAATCCAAATAGTGACTTTTTTTACCAAAAAGTGTAATAACACAGTTCTTTAGATGTTGTTCTTGGTTCTTTTATGAACTCCCGGATGAGTTATCGTTGTGCTATTAGAGTAATTGGGGTAGGTCGGCCATTCCTTCAAAGATTCATCACTTTTGGATAATGGTTCTCACCATGAATCTCTGGAGTCCCCAAGCATTACAAATGGCTTTGTAACTCTTTCCAGACTGATACATGTCAGTTACTTTGTTTCTCATCTGTTCTTGAATTCCTTTGGATAATGCTTTTTAGATCTTTTTGCATGCTTCACTTTGTCAGACAGGTCCTATTTAAGTGATTTCTTGATTCAACATGTCTGGCAGTAATCAGACCTGAATGTGGCAAGTAAAATTTAGCCCAGCTTTCTAAAAAATGTGGCTAATCGCAAGGGAGGGGGTTACTTTTTCACATAGGGCCAGGGCCAGGTTTGGACAGCTTTTTTCCCTTATTGAAAAACTATTTGTATTTACTCGGGCTGTCTTGTGGAATATTAAACTTAGTTTGATGATCTCAATAAATAAACAAATAAGTGTGACAAATCTGGGGATTTCTGGGGAAAAAACTCAGGAGGGGGCAAATACTTTTTCACAGCACTGTAAACCTTCGCCTTTTGGTTTGTCACCACTAGGAAAACTATTAAATTTTCTTTGTCATGACTTAATCCTGTACTAGTTTTGCCTTCGTCTAGGTCAAGTCAAGTCAAGTAGGCTTTATTGTCATTTCAACCATATACAGTTCAGTAAACAGTGAAACGAAACGACATTCCTCCAGGACCAAGGTGCTACACATGCAACATAAATTTACAACATAAATTAGCTGGCTAAATCAATCAAACCCTCCCAAAGTACAAAGTGTACACTATGTCCTGCCAATTTTTATTCCCTTTTCTACCAATCCCTTGGTAGATGTGGTAAGGTGCTGGTTATTCAGAGGAGGGTTTGATCAATGAAAGACTGGTCAGTGCTTGAATGTTGCAATTTCTTCTCCATACACTGTTAGTGTCAGGTGTTGTTGTTCCCGTTGTCAGAGCTGACCATCAGATTTTATACCAGATACCATTTCTGACACAACCTTCCCATGACCAGCACTAAGGATGCCCCAAATTCAGTGGCTCGAATTGGGGCATTGGCTTGGAATAGAAGCATGGCAGGTGTGAAGCCTACCCCCGTAGACCTTCTCCATTATTTGTATATTTACAACTAATTTAGCCATGTCAGGTTCCTCTTGGTGATCACCCTGCGCCTCTCTGTCACCATCAGTGCTGCTGAGCAGTCGACCCAGCCGTCAGTTCAAACATATAGGGTTTCACTTCCAAACTACAGCAATTTGTCATCTAGGATATCATCCTCATTAACATGAAAAGATCTAGGCGTGGGCAGCGGTAAAATCCTCCACGTTTGAAAAAAGACTCTTGTTAAACTCTCTGTCTTTATTTACTTCACTATGCTGTCACTGTTGAGCTTGTTTATATTTAATGGAGGTGTGGTGGAAACCAGTCAAGCACTTCAACGGGGCCTTCATCACCCTGAACTATTGTCGGTTAAAGGAAATATCTTAACATGCAGAATCACATGACTCTCAAGACACTTGATCGGGACTTAACCTTTTACATTAACCTTTGAGCAAACAGACATTAAAAAACTTGTTTGCAGAATGTCTGGGTTTTCCCATGCAAAGAGATCTTCCTTTTTTTCCTGAAGATGGTAGTGGATATACTGTATACTTTATATTGACATAATTTGTATTTTATTAAGTTTTAGTTAGTTATTTATTTAATTTGTTGTTGTAGAACTACATGCCCTACTTTTCTACTGGATGTTTCCATCAATACAATATCTATCTATCTATCTATCTATCTATCTATCTATCTATCTATCTATCTATCTATTCTAGGAGCTCAACTGTCTTTATTCACTCTGACTCACTGTCTAACTGCCGCCTCGTGTCTCCTGTGTGTCCTCCTGCAGATGGTGAGCATGTTGATGATCGGCATCGCCGCCTGGGGAAAGTGGTTCGGCCTGGTCTCGAGTTTCCAGGTGGTGGGCGGCATCATCGGCATCGGGGTCTTTCTGTTCCTCGTCGCTTTGGCCGGACTCATCGGTGCCATAAAGCACCACCAAGTTCTTCTCTTCTTTGTATCCTTCGCTGTGAAGCATAGCGTTGACAAAAATCAACAGTGAACAGAGTGACATGTTAAAAGAATGAGCATGGCTAGCATCTTTTTTTTTTGTTGAATGAATGAATGAAAATATGAATATTGGGATGGGAGGCACTTAGTGCTCTCACATCAATCACGGCTCTACAGCCAATCAGGGGCTTCTGTGAGCTCACGCAAGCGGAAGGAGCGGATAGCGCCGTCCTCCGAGTGTGTTATGCCGCACCCAAGAAGTTTGAAAAGATGCGGTCACATGGTTCTGAGGTTATATGTGATATGTGATAGTCTTCTGCCCTCCCTGACTGGTGGTAGTAGTAGTAGCCTTAATGTGGACGCCCCCTAGTGACAGGGGGGGAAATAGAATATGACTAAATTAGGGATGTCGACATGGAAACTAAGCTCCTCAAGTGTCATCATGCTTGTTTACTTCATGCAAAACGGTCTGATTGAGTTCTCTGGTGTGCCCCCTACTGGAATCGTAACCGGTATCACATGTAGCATATTGTCAAAAATGTGAACAAACACAGTCACACCATTGCCGATTGACTACGGGAAGTGTATTTGTAAGAGATGTTATGTTGCATTTTGGAAGGAGTCTCCAATATGAGTTCCCAGTATATCTTACCACATCACTTGTAAATGATCTTACTGAATCTTATTACTTAATATATTGCTTAAAAGGATATGTTTAACATATGTTAGGACATTTAGTAAGCACTGAACCATAAACATTCCTTAATGCAAGAAATTTCTGATCTTGGGATTTTTTCTTCTGTCTAAGCTTCATAATTAAGTGCATTTTCATTGTTTCGATGATGTCACACCTCGACCGTCTACCCTTATTTATAGCCCTCATTTCTTCCCATTCACTTTCCCTGAGCATGCAATAAGTTGCTCGGTGTCCATTTTCGCTGCGTAGCAAACCTATACAGTGCAGCACAGAAATGTATTTTTATGAGAGTAATGCTGTGTGTTTAACCCTTCATTCGTCCTTAATGGTTGATTATCAGTACATGATTATCCTCTTCCTGGTGTTCGTGGTCCAGTTCTCGGTGTCCAGCGCGTGCCTGGCCATTAACAAAGAGCAGCAGGTAAAGTCTGATCACATCAAACCACCCTTCTTAAATCCAGACACCGAATCAGCCTCGTTGGATCTCTAAGCAAACTCATTTCGAGGTTTCATGGTGGTGAGGTAATGAAGTGAAGCTCTGCTGTTTTTCTCCGCACTCACTCCTGATCAGTTTAGATATGGCACTGTGTATTTATAGAAACCTCTTAGGCTGATCCAGTGTTGCTGTTTGATTCTTGCACCTCCTGTTGTTTGATGTCTTGGTGTTCTTTGGGGTCGTGCAAACTTTTTTTGAGACATTTGAGTCATTTTACATATCTTGTCAAATCACATTACTAGATAACTATATACATGTGAATCTGAAATGATTGACGGTTGCATACGCAATATTTAACTTACATACAATAGAAGTCCCGCCCCTTTTTCACATGTTACATTAATAATCCTTCATCTTGTCTTAATTTTCCTTCATGAAAGGCATGGATATAGCCACACGTTTGTGGACACCTGACCATCACATCCAAGTATGCGGCTCACAAACCAAGTACATTAGGTGCATACTGCCACCTGCTGTATCAGAGGGTGTAAGTGCACAAGCGTACCCGAGAACGGAGCACAAAAAACAATGCGAGCGCAAAAAATCCGGCTTCACGAAGGACTTGTCTATCCTGTACCTCAGCCCCTCTGAACATTTTTAGGATGAACTGAACCCCAGAACTCCTTACTTAACGTCATTGCCTGAGCTCACACACACCAAAAAAAACTTCAAAATTCCTTCACAGAAGAATGAAGATTATTATAATGATGATGAAAGAATACATCTGGAATTGGATTTCCAACGAAATGTGTATAATGGTCACATTTTCACAAACTTTTGACAACTTTGGTCTGTACGTAATACACAATGGATGTGGCTGGAAATAAAAGCCCACAGATCATATCTGAGTAGTGTTACAATATTGACATGATTCCCTCTGATCAGCTGCATAAATATACAAACACCTCTGGGCTAGAAAGAAATCAGCCTCAACCTCACTTCTTTTTATTGTTTCTGTCATGACCACTGGTGACCACCGGTGGTGCTGTTGTGCTAGGATTCACATATATCTTACATCATCTTTAGACCTTAAGACAACAGCAAATAATATTGTATGATATTGATGCCAAGTATGACCTTATATTGGTGTTGTTGTTGTTGTTTTATTCATTCCTTTAAGACATTTCTATAAAGAGACAGAAAAGTACAGAGATGCCTTAGAAGAAATGACATTTTAATGACATTTGATGTGTGTGTGTGTGTGTGTGTGTGTGTGTGTGTGTGTGTGTGTGTGTGTGTGTGTGTGTGTGCAGAATGAGCTGTTGGAGGTGGGCTGGAACAACTCACAGACTACACAAAAGGATGTGGAGAAGAGCCTGAACTGCTGTGGATTTTCTCACATGGAAGTCAACAGCACCTGTCCTGCTGTAATTCTCTCTCTCTCTCTCTCTCTCTCTCTCTCTTACACACTCATACACACACACACTACTGATAAAGTACTGCTATTGAAAAAAAATATATATATATGCCTCAGTAACCATAAATAGTGTAAATACAAGGGGCGTTCGAGTCAAATCGGAACTGATGATTGTGCAGAATAACAGAACATAGTTGAGAATTAAAACTTCCTTTATTCCTCTATATAATCCCCTGCTACACTAATGCACTTATTCGTTTCACTAGTGCTTGGACACCATCAAGGTAGAAAAATTTTTCATTATGCCAGAACCATGATCCATGATGAGGCTGCTTCAAATCAGAAACGCTGGCCTCCCAGGAACTCCTTTAACGGCCCTACATGTGGAAATGACTATGTGGACCGAGGTCATGATTACACATGGGGGGTTGTGGCAATAACTCCCAGCCGAGACAAGTAATCCGAGGACCAGGCGTTCACAAGTCCATGTTTGACACGAACCTACTTTTAACTTTTTCCTTTTCTTTTTAAATAATCCCTATAAATTCATTCTTCTATGAATTTCTTTCTAAGGACCTTTCCGCACAGAAGGCTAAATACACACAATGCATATCCACACTGATTTATTTTACGTCTTTATGTCTTCATGACTTGTATTAAGTGTCATAAATGTCACCGAGATTTAGTTCCAGAGCCCCTTACAATTACCGACAGCTTTAAAACACATAAATAGATTTTTTTTTTCCTCTTCTGCTCACCAGAACAAAAACATCTTTTTGTTTTATTTGACAAACGCAGGACATTTTGTGTTTCTTGTGTTATTTAAGCAATAAGTGCAAGGTCAATGGATATCTACTGGTTTGAACACTTTTGCTCTGGTTGTAGTGGAGATCACATGATATTTTGTTTATGAAAGTCTGGAATGTTTAGTCTCGTTTTATTCGCCCAGCCGACTGTCTGCTGATAAATACGAGTCTAAAAGTTCGGGAGACCCGCAAACAATATCATAGAGTCATGACATGTTCAACTGGATACCAGTTTAAAGGAAATAGTAGCATACAGTGTGTTAACAGGGAGTTAAACTAGCAGAAGCCACCAAAACTGTGACTCGTGTAGATTCCTCAAGTCTCTTTAGTATACTGGAGGAATGAAAACCTTTCCTCCTAATGAGATTCCATCGGGGATTATTTAGAAACCCAGAGCTGTCCAGGTTTTGAGATTATACTGAATGATTTAATTGATTTTAGATCACAGGCGTAGATCACAGCTACAGTCGGTTATCAAAGTTTCCGTCCTGATTTATTCCGTTCCTCATGCAGGCATGTTTTCAGCATTCCACTTGTGACACGTGTGCGGCGAAGATCCTGGAGCACGTCGGCGAGGTGCTGCGCATCGTTGGAGGGATCGGCCTTTTCTTCAGCTTCACTGAGGTACGGAATAAACTTGTGCTCTGGTGCAATTGCACCGCCAGGCCACTAGTTGGCAGTGAGATTTCATTGTCACTGTGCTGAGAATAGTGGTGAATAAAACTGATGTCCAAACTGGCATCCTTGTAGTGTGGGGACGACTAATTGTACAAATTTTGTCTGGCTCTCTTGGAATTTGTCCATGTCTGTTTAACGTCCAACCCAAAAATGGACGCGTAGAAGAGAAATCCGGAAATGTGATGCTACCAGGTGGACCAATAACGCACAGCCAGTACTAAGATTTTGTTGTGGTCTGCGTCACCGTGACTTGTAGCTACGTTTGTAGGGACACAAAGACACAAATCAGGCTTTAGACATTGCAAAATTTGGGTTGTCTACATTAAATGCAGGGTGGAGCAAAGTTCAATCAGGTGTTTTTTTTTGTTTGCTGGTCATTAAAATTAATGACTGGGTTACTTCAAATACCACCATCATCACCATCATCCAATCAGCTTTCAGCATGACATTTTGCATGAAAAACTTAAGTATGTTTTCTTTATTCTTCTATGAAACTTTATTGTTACAAGTGTGAAGACAAAGTTTTATTGTGAGTTTTGCTTTTCAATACACTTTGTTCATCTGTCAACAAGCTTTCGTACTGCCTCATTAATTAGCCGTGAGCCACAAATGCACCACTGTCTTCACCTCTTCATCAGAAGTGAATCTTCATCCTCATAGGGCTGCTTTCAGGAGAACCATGTGAAAGTCTGATGGAGCGAGATCAGGACTATCGGAAGGAAGCTTTAACACCTCAAAACAAAAAAAGTTTTTTTCAGAGTGTCGATAGTGTGTATTGTCATGCAAGATCAAAACACCCTTGGATATCAGTCCTCTTCATTTAATCTGTCTTCAGCTCTTCAATAAGCGTCTCACTGATGGTCGACTTTTGAACTTTTTCTTGGTCCTTCTTAGTCCATACTCTGCAGTTTACTCTCAGGCTCGTAGTGATGAATCCGTGTCTCGTCACTAGTATCGATTCTCTTTAAGAAACTTTCACCTTCCTTAGAGTATCAGACCAAATCTTGTTTTCAGATATCCGAACGCGTCTGAGCGTTGTTTCGGCACCGGGTACACCTTCAGATCCCGAAAAAGATCACTGTTTGCTGCTTTTCTTTCGTGCAAATCACAAGTGGGGCGTCTAATAAGTTCACAGCAGTGACCTTGAACGGAAAACGCTGATAAGACCAGAACAGAAGCCAGAACAGAAGTTTTAATATAACCGGAATGTCAATCACTTTGGTCCCGCACTTAAATCTCACTGTTAGAAGTCATGTTAAAGAATAAAGAATGTAAACCACACCTTTCCTGCGTGAGTATGGTGCAAACCCTGCCTCTACTTTTCCTCTCCTCTTTCCTGTTTTTTTTAGATCCTGGGGGTGTGGCTAACCTACAGATACAGGAACCAGAAAGATCCACGGGCTAACCCGAGCGCCTTCCTGTAAACCCCGGCCTGGACTTCCTGTCCTCCTCTAACCACTGGACTTCTTACTAGAGCTCTGTACGACACCAAAAGTGTGTGTGTTTGCTTTTCTCTGAAGCAGGGATCAGTGCTCGTTCTCGCTGCTGCCTGTGTTGTTCATTTCGAAAGCGTGCGGTGATGTGAGGCAAAAAAAACAAAAAAAAAAACACAGTAACAATCGTGTATATATATGATTTTTTTTGTTTGTTTGAGTTTTGAATGACGCTACCATTACAATACCTTTTTTTTTTTTTTTATGGAGGAAACACTACTTTTGTTAAATAGTTAAGGGCTAAAAGTGATTGTCATAAGTACTGTCTAAAAAAAAAAAAAAAAAAAAAAGATCTTGACCATGTGAGCGTATACAAAAAAACGCATAAAGGCTACTGATAACGAATGCAATAAATGAATCAAGGTTTTCTAACGTACATTTTCATGATTCTTCTGCATGACCAAAAAAAAAACAACAAAAAAATGAAGCTAACTTAATTGGAACATTAGGATCGGTGCATGGGCTTTAATCATTATCCATGCTATGCAATATGAATCCGACAGCCTGTTGACTGGACGTACAGTACTGTAGCTCTGGAACTGATCACACATAAGTGTATCGAATCATTAAAGTGTGTGTATTCATGTGTGTGTGTGTTTTTTTTGACGTTGTGCATGAACACCTGTGTATATATATAGTGTGCATCCATATATTACGGTTCTGTGAACTATGCCTTCATCCATCACGAAAACTATGAACACTTTAAATAAAGGGCCGATAATCCTCTGTTTCAGTTGTCGAGCTTTTTGTTCAGCTTAATTACAGGGTCTTTAGAAAGCAAATAGTTTCAGTTTTCTTTCCTGTTCTCAGGGTTTTTTTTTAGTTTTTTTTTTGACTAATTGTTTCCTCCATTAGAGCTTGAACAAGAAAAGCAGCAATCGCTGAAGCTTTCGTAAGCAGGTAACTAAGCAACGGGGTTTTCCTGGAAAACACTTCACTCGATCCCGCCTTGGAGGACGTGAGCTTTGGGGGACTTCCTTTAACTCTGGCTTCAGGCAAACCAGTCAGGCATGCTGCAGTCCCTCGAGCTGGGCTTTATTTCAACAGATTTATCCGTTAGGTTCCCTCAAACAGGTGCAACGTGAGCTCTTAAACAGGAGCCCTGTCTGAAGTAGCAGAGTTTTTTTTTTTTTTTGGTCCATAAAATGGGGGATATATATATATGTGTGTGTGTGTGTGTGTGGTGGTGTACAGAAGTCAAAAAAACAAGCAAAAAAAAGTATAATTGTTTCAAAATTTATGGACCTGACTGTACATTTTTACAGTATCAAGTTCAACAAAATCTCCATATTGAAATTCTTTTCCTGTTATTTATCCCGGTACGAATCCTGAAAGGTCTGGGTCTTACTGTGCATGAGACTGAAACAGGGCGAAGATGGGATACCCGGCTAAATTAACAGAACCCTTTCACCTGTGTGCATGTTTTGTTGGACAGAATAAGGAAACTGGAGGAAAAAAACATGCACACAGTGAGAAGACAAAACCCCACACAGACAGTAACCTGAGCTCTGACCTGGGGACCCTGGAACTGCAAGGTGCAGAAACACACAACGGTGGTACAATCGAACATGATGGCAAAAAAACTAATCAGGGTTTTATTATGTAGTTTATCATATATTATGTAGTTCATGCTTAGAAATTATTTGCAGTTGGAGCTTTCTAAAGAATGTTTTTTTTCTCCCTGGGATGAAAATTCTGCACTGTTTTTGGGCTATAGACTGAAAAACCACCAGGAAGTGTGTGTGATGCTAGACAAAACTTTTTCCTCAGAGTGTACTCAAATCTGCTGTATTTGGAAATTCTTGAAGGATAATGATGCATAACAGCATGAAAAACATTATAGTATTTCTTTGACATGAATGATTGGTAAAGTTTATTGTGGTTTTAAGTGTACAGTAAAAGCATCATTAAGCTACCTGACAAAATGCCCAAGTAGTGTTATTATTTATTGGGTTCAATTCCCACTTCAGTCTGTATGCATGAAGTTTGCATGTTCTCCCCGTGCTTGGTGGGTTTCCTCCGGGTAGACCAGAGGTTGTGAAAATGGGAATAAATACAATGGTCACCATTTCCGTCCACGGTCCCTAGTTGGACTACAGAGGTTCCTAGATGGATGGATGGATATGGAAGTGTTTTATTAGTTACATGCAGTACTGTGCAAATCCTAAGCACCCTGTGTTTTTTGTTATAAATGTTTTAAGTAAAGTATTGTCCCACTAATTATTCACTTTGTTTCATTAATTACTGGTTACATCTTTAAAAAAGACATAAACAGTACGTCTTTATATAATGCCGTAGGGTCCTTTTTTTTTCTACGTAAAGACATCTTTGCTCTAAAGCAGTTATTTGCATGTGCCTAAGACTTTTGCACAGTACTGTACATCAACCAGGATTGTCAGTTGGCAATTTTAGTCATATTAAAGAAAAGCTATGGAATGTGTTAAACACTCACTCACTCATCTCATCGTCTATACCGCTTTATCCTGTATTCAGGGTCGCGGGGACCTGGAGCCTATCCCAGGAGGCTTAGGGTACAATGCAGGGTACACCCTGGACAGGGTGCCAATCCATCGCAGGGCACGCACATATACACACACACTTTCACACACTACAGGCAATTTGGGAACGCCAATTAGCCTAACCTGCATATCTTTGGACTGTGGGAGGAAACCGGAGT
>JAQQZT010000021.1:7753058-7768635 GCA_030068275.1 Clarias platycephalus
CCATGCACACAGAGACGGGAATCGAGCCTGGCCGGGAATCGAACCCGGACCCTGGAGGTGCAAGGCGACAGTGCTATTGTTCACAAAGAGGATCACGCTTTTTTTTTTGGTTAAGCATTCTCCCTTTTAAAGGTGTCATATTTGTGACCCGTCATATCGAGTCAGGTATTACGTCACACAGGTTAGTATTGCGCTCTGGCCAATAGAGTGCAGTAGGTGAAATATATCAAACTTTCAATTTGGGCAAAAATTGGCTAATAATTGCCTTATCTTCCTG
Organism: Clarias platycephalus; assembly: GCA_030068275.1. Lineage (NCBI taxonomy): Eukaryota > Metazoa > Chordata > Actinopteri > Siluriformes > Clariidae > Clarias > Clarias platycephalus. Next base: position 7,753,336 of record JAQQZT010000021.1, read on the forward strand.
CTCCTTCACTAGAATTGTGAAAGTTTTGAACAATGTTTCGAAGCACTTTAATGAACACTATCCAAGCTGGATAGAAAAGCATGCATTTTTTTGAATTTTTTAATGTTTTATATATTTTTTGAACATTTTTATATTTTGTTCTATTTTCTCATGTTTCTATAGCTAAACTTACTCTTATTTTATTCCACTATTTATTTCTCGTTAATTGTTTTTACATTTTTATGGTCACGAGCGGTCGTATAAGCATTTCACTGTATATCTTACTAGACTGTGTATGTGACAAATAAAATTTGAATTTGAATTTGAATTTGATTTGTTCGCTTATAATCCACGCTTCTGGCAGGGGGGTAGGAGGGAAATCCTGATTGTCAAAATGAGTCTCAGGGCTCCCTCTTTCTTATTGCGTCACTGTTTTCTCATTTAAATATTCCAATAATAGGATTTTGACATTTTTCCATAAACAAACTCGCATTGGCAATATCTCAGGAAACAGACATTATATAATAATAAGCTTGATATCAAAATGGAGGTTGTTGACCCAGGAACCCAACTCATGTTGCCTAAAAAGTGAATTAATATTTGTGACAGGTCAAAAAAAAATAAAGTGTGTATATTTTAAAAAAAAAATGTAAGTTAACTCAGAGCTGCCCCAAAGTGTACTTATCATTAAGGTGAAAGATGAAGCATCATTCAGATGAAGCATTTTTTTCATACCTCAAACAAAAACTTTTATTTCAGTTCTCCCCCTAATTTATTTTTGTTTCAGTGTCCATGTAAATAAGCTACTACTGAGCTACACTCCCAAAGAACAGAAGAGCTGAGCATCAAGCTGGGGGAAGGTATCTTCTCATCTTCTTGAGGAACGTGAATTTTGCATAATAAGAGCCCTTTAATGATTAAATGATTAATGATTAATGATTAAATATAAAGATTTTATATTTAACCTATTTAAATTCGAACTTTAAATTCGAACTTTAAAAAGTGTGTGTTTCTTGTGTTTCTTAGGGTCAAGTCTATTAATATGCCAGTCTCTGAAGCTCAAGGTAGCTCTGGGTAAAAACGTCCCTGTTTAAACACCTGAGGCCATTTCTGCACTAGCAATAATGCTACGAATGTGATGGTGCTGCTCATTTCTCATTCTAATAAAAATAATAATAATAGTGAATACACAAAATGCACCAGAGGTTAACATAATTTTTTTTTTATTTACCCAAAACAAACAGTACATTAGCTGAAAAGCCGATCTGTAGGCTGGCAGTAACAATATCTTAAACAAAATGCATCCAACAAAATTTTTTTACATTATTATAATATAATAAGAATGATGAAATCTAAACGGGAGGATAATCCTCTCCGGGATGGAGGACCTCATGGGGGTGTACGTTACAACTCGGTTTTCAGGAGCTTCTTGGCTCTGAGCATGTTGTTCAACACTGTTGGAATGAATAGAAACGAAATGCATTGATTAGAATTAGGACATTTTGTAGAGATTAACTGTAGTGATGGTCCTAAAATTGGTAAAAGTATAATAAATTATTAGAATAAATCGAGTCCACTTACGGAGTTTCATGTCAGTGGGTTCATAGGCGTACAGGCGGTTGGAGTAACGGCCACCGATGTCAGCACGAACAGTCATTGAGGGATCTGGGGGGGCGGGGAAAAAAAGATTCAAGATTCAAGAACCTCGTTGTCAATGTGTTAACAAGAGGTATTTTAATTCGCTTTGTGTTATAAGGTATAACACACTTACCGACAAAGAGGATTCTGGGAACGTACTGGCCGTCAGGAGACAGGTGCTTATCTGTAGTTTCATACTGTAATACATAGATTCCTCGAGTCACACCCTTTTCACTACATCCACGAAGAATTACGTACAGTAAAGTTTAAAGATGAAAAACTCACCACCAGGTTCAGAAGAATGAAGTCCTCGTCGGCAATTCTCTGGATCTCTTTATCATCGGCGAAAGATTTCTTCAGGGCTGTTGAAGGAACAAAGCAAATATTTGCTCATCTAACATTTGCCAATGAGGTTGACCTAGATTGTCAAGCACGAATAACCACTTAAACGTTAACGGGTATGAATAGTGGGACTGGAGAAAAATTTACCCTGGCTGTGTGGGCACTCGTCCAAGTGAAGGATGACCATCAGGGGCTTGTTCCTGTAAAGATAGACCAAAAAACACCGTTCATACTTGACAAGATGTGCAGCAATCCCTGACCGCGCGACGTTCGATGATAACGTCAATGCTTTTGTGAAAGTTACTGAACAATGAAGCAAATCCTAATCCCTCATTGTAGTCATTAGTAAAGCAGCAAATGAGTAACTTATCCATCGTTGGATGTGCCATCATTGCCTATCAATGATTCTACATCAAGGAAATGAAAATATTTCTTACTGTGAGCGTGCCAGAAAGAGTGCCTCTTCGTAGGTCTGAGCCCAGATCAGTTGATCACCCCATCCTGGGAAGGAGAAACAGCGAAGAAGAAGAAATTCATATACTCCAATCAATACCAGACAATCTAAGGAAACAGTTGTTCCACACTCACCTCTGGAGAGAGTCTGAGGGATCCGTTTCTCCTTCTTGACTGGAGCCTTCTCAGAGGCTTTCTCTGGCTTCCCCATGGTGGAAGTCACGGCCACCAGGACCAGGAGCACCGACAGAAGTCCTTTAATCATCTTCACAAGCTGATCAAGGGAGAGCAATCACCACGGTGTTAGAGAATCCTGAACATTCTATCTGTTTTTTATATTAATCTTGTACATAGAGAGTGAAATAGAATTCAAGAAGAGTGTCCAAGTATCCAACAAAGAGAGGTCTGATAGAAGGAAAGCAGAAAGGGAAAGTTTTGTCAATGCCGAAGACCTCACCTGTTCTCAGGTTTCCCTTTAGAGAGAGTGTTTTCAGACTCGAAGTCCTGCTGTGGTGACTGACTCTCACCTGAGCAGCATTTATACACCTGTCCACCTGCATGTCCCGCCCCTTTTCTATTCCTCCTCTGGAATGTCTGACTCGACACCATCCCCGAAGACGTCCTATTTACTTTTACATCCACATTTTAATCTATTTTACAGGCACAACAGTTCTGAAGATCGGTTTGATAAAAGTAAAAAAAAGGATATAGATGATACATATTTGTAGGTTTGTCTTTTTTCCTCCAAAATTGAGAAAAATTGTTAATTTTTGGTTATGTTTGGCTCTGATCCAAGGCCAGGTCAGCGGAATGTCATTAAAACTAGGTAAAGCCTTTAATGATTAGGCTTTTTATGATTGGCTCAGATGTTAAACGTGATGTCAGGCTCAAGCTGTTGATCAGCTTTCACTACCAAAAGCATGACGTGTTATTCGGAATCAGGAAACCCTTTCCTTGCAAAATGTAATGCAGTTAATACAATCGTATTTCATTTATATTCTTTAGTTTATAACAAGATTTTATTTAGAAAATGTATGTATGAATTACATGTATAATTACCTCGCAAAAATTAAATTAATGAACATGTAAATGTAATAAATCAAAATCTACAAATTCAAAATTTGAATTTTATTTGTCATATAGATAACCAAGATTGTTTGGCAAACGGCAATAGAAAAGAATGTAAAATATAAAATCTATAATATGTAGTAATTTTGTTATAATAAAGTAACATAAAATAGAAATATATAAAAATGTAAAACGTATGAACTATATAAATAAACTGTATAAATACAATATAATGCAATACAATGCAAGTATTCTTTAGTACCGCATCATATGTATGAAATAAAACATGAAATGTATATCAGTATATCTTTAATTGCCGATCTATAATTAAAATCATTATGTTTAAATGTCAAAAGCCTTTAAATCTAATTTCCATTTAAAATACAAACAGATGAGACATAAAGTATCATATAGTAGCAATAATGTATACAATATATATAAGAGAATGGCTTAAATGATGCTTTAGGCATTTATCCTGAGCACTGCAATGAATACTTTATTATAGAGATTATATAAGGTTTAATTATAAGTAATAAAATAAATCAGACATTATATTATGAGTATATAGAAAAATACAATGCTTGAGCAATTTTAAGAAATTTCATCAGTTAAAATGCTTAAATAAATGATAAATTATCTACGAAAGATCCTACACTGGTTTTCATATTGTAAAAAAGTAGTATTAGGTTTATGATTGTTTTTTTATTTATGAAAATTTTAAAATATAGTTAAAATTTTATAGTTTTAAATGTCTATGAAGCTGCTTTGTGGCAATGTCCATTGTTAAAATAAAATCGTGCTACAGAACCAAAATTAAATTGAATTGAATAAAACAAAGATTGGAAACGATATAAATATATATATATGTATTTGTAAATCAGTATTATTCTTTAGAATATCACTAGAATCCATATTGTGCCACAGTGCTTGTTTGCCTGGACGGAATCCCAGGCTGAGGAAGGAAGAAGGTTGGTCTTGTTGATCTTTAAGCACTTGGAATTCCTCTTTAGCACGATATCCTCTTCCTCATCAGTTTTTTTTTTTTTATTATTTCAATTAATGTTCTATAATTTATATGTAATTTATAGAGAAAGGAGATTGTAATGAGATCTCTTCCAGTCTCAGATTCGGGGTGTGTTTTATGTACACAGTTTTTTTTTTTTTTACTTGCTAATGTCGCAGAATCCTGCGTCTCCCCTGTGCCCTGGAGGAGGAAGCTGGCTCATTGTTAACAGACTTTGCGAGCACTGACGTGTCCATAACAAACTGCCAGTCCTCTAGTGACACGTATGGTCACGGTTCCTGTGTTGTTTGCCATGTATACACTTAACAAACAAATCAACCTAGATTCAAATAAGATGTCGGATATCTACAGTGAGATCTGAATGTCTAAGAGGATTAGGGAAAATTTACATTGCTTGCAATTATGCAGGAATTTCCATTAGAAAATTGAATTTTTGAAATTTTGACAAGAATTTCCTTTTTTCTTGCAAGCAAGCACTTGAACTCCGCCTTTCTGTGTTAACATCGTATCATTCATTTCAATCTTGATCGATGATCTGAATGAAGATAAACGAATGAATCTCGGTTTCTAAGAGGGGCGTTCAAGTCAAACCGGGACTCGTGATGAAATTTCTCGTGAATGAAGGCATTAAAACGATTGACACATACAGATACGTTTTACATTTACATTTCTTACTTTACCAGATGTAATAGATTTGATCGGTGCGAACATTTTAAAGTAGGCCGTACGTCCGTGAATGACGGATAACTCCCGGAAATCGTTCACCAACACCACTTGCACATTACAGGAACTCGGCGGAGAGTTATTGCCCGGTTGCCAAGTTATTTCCACATGTTTTGGGTTATTAAAGGAGTTCCTGGCAGCAGAGGTGCTGTGAAAGGGGGTAAGTAAGGACGATTCCAATGGTCTCCAAATGACAGCACTTAAAATGGTATGGCAAATTGAAACAGGTTGGGAGGCCCAGAATCTTGAACCTTGATGGTCTGTATCCAAGCACTAGTGAAACACTGGGATAAGTGCATTAGCGTAGCTGGAGGATTATATAGAGAAACAAAGAGGGGTTTATAATCTGATAACTGTGTTCTGTTATTCTGCACAATCAAAAGTCCCAGTTTGACTTGAACGCCCTCCCCGTGGACATCTTCAGCAGTCGGCATCTTGAAGGGAACAATGCTGGGATTCAAGGCTGATTAAAGGCCTCTGGGATAATGGCGGACTGACAGTGATCAATGCCGCCTTTGTTCGGGGCTCCGGCAGCACCAGGCATCTTCTACAGCCATGTTCTCACACACGAAACGCACAACGTGTTCTCCGTCTCTGAGAAACAAACAAAATGATGAGTAACCTGAGATGGCACAAGCAAATGAAATAATAATAATAATAATCTTTTTTTTTTTTTTTTTTTTTTTTAAAGTGTCTGTTAAACGTGTTGTTTTTATCAGACTTGATCTATCAGAGGCCGGGTTCTATTTTCAGCTGAACACTCGACCCGAGGCGGCTTTTCAGCGGATGCAGGAAGACTGAAGGCTATCAGGATCAGGTACAGAGCTGTGAATGGGTGTGTGGATTTTCTATCAGTGAAATGCTGAGCTGGACTGAAACCCTCTGGCTCTTGTCAATATTTGCTTCTAAGGGCGGAGTGTTAAGGCCACTCCTGTTCTCACACATACACACACACTCAACTCCAGGCCCACCCTGATAACACGGATGTGCCTACTAGGAAGACAAACGAATCAACAGATGCGACCAGATCGGGCTGCAATGACGAGCTAATGAGATCGGGATCACTGCTGTCGCCTGTTATAACAAAGCAGAGAGCAAACAGTCATTAAGTGAGAGTGAACTTTATAAACCTCTCCGCGTTTATCAATGACTCGGCATCGTAGTACTACGTAGAATCACGATCGAGGAAGGAATAAAACACCGTAGAATGTTTTTTTTTTTCTTATCAAGCATTTTATTCCTCTTATTTACAAACCCGATTCCGAAAAAGTTGGGACGCTGTGATGTGGACGTTTCAAATTTCAATATTTTATTCAGAATCCAACATAGATGACATAGTAAATGTTTTAAGGGAAGTTGATTTTAAATTTCATGGCATCAACACCTCTCGAAAACGTTGGGACAAGGCCATGTCCCCTCTTCTTTTTATAACAGTCTGGGGACTGAGGAGACAAGTTGCTCAAGTTTAGGAATAGGAATGCTGTCCCATTCTTGTCTAATACAGGCTTCTAGTTGTTCAACTGTCTTAGGTCTTCTTCCTCTTTATGATGCGCCAAGTGTTGTCCATGGGTGAAAGATCTGGACTGCAGGCTGGCCATTTCAGTTCTCCTACACAGCCATGATGTTGTGATTGATGCAGAATGTGGTCTGGCATTGTCTTGTTGGAAAATGCAAGGTCTTCCCTGAAAGAGACGATGTCTGGATGGGATCATATGTCGTTCTATACCTTTCAGCATTGATGCTGCCTTTCCAGATGTGTAAGCTGCCCATGCCACACGCACTCATGTAACCCCATACCATCAGGGATGCAGGCTTCTGAACTGAGCGCTGATAACAACTTGGGTTGTCCTTGTCCTCTTTAGTCCGGATGGCATGGCGTCCCAGTTTCCCAAAAAAACCTTCCCAAATTTTTCCACTTTGCCACAGTCCATTTTAAATGAGCCTTGGCCCAGAGAAAACACCTGCGCTTCTGGATCATGTTTAGATACGGCTTCTTTTTTGACCTATAGAGTTTTAGCCGGCAACGGCGAATGGCGCGGTGGATGGTGTTCACCGACAATGTTTTCTGGAAGTATTCCTGAGATTGTGATTTTCCATTACAGTAGCATTCCTGTATGTGATAAAGTGCCGTCTAAGGGCCCGGAGATCACGGGCATCCAGTATGGTCTTCCGGCCGCGACCCTCACGCACAGAGATTGTTCCAGGTTCTCTGAATCTTTGGATGATATTATGCACCGTTGGGGGAATTGCTGATCCTCTGCGGATCTTGACTTCTGAGAGACACTGCCACTCTGAGAGGCTGTTTTTATACCCAATCATGTTGCTAATTGACCTAATAAGTTGCAAATTGGTCCTCCAGCTGATTCTTATATGTACATTTAACTTTTCTGGCCTCTTATTGCTACCTGTCCCAACTTTTTTGGAATGTGTAGCTCTCTTGAAATCCATTTCAAAATGTCTCACTTGTCAACGTTTTTGGAATCAGGTTTGTATAATTATGTTCAATGAAAGAGGAATATCAACTGGACATGAGTTAGTTCCAGATATAAAGAGCTGCTTTTTTTCCCCACCACCCTCTCATTTATCTCTTATACACAGAATATGTTACTGAGAAAACTGAGACTTCCCTGTGTCTGAAAATTTACTTACAGCTTTACCTCTAGATTGCTTTTCCCTTTTTTTATTTAAACTACACTAACACTGGTGACTCATTAAAAATAAAAATGCTGAACATCTTACAGGAAATTTTATAATTACATAATTACAAACAAATAAAAATGAAATGAGCACATGAATTTAATTCTCACTTTTATATTTCTTGCTTTTTTTTATTACTTTTATTCTTTGTCATTTTTTCTTAATGATTTTATACTTTCCTGCTCTATAAGCTGTTTAATTTTTTTTTTTTTTATCTTTATTTTATTCTCCCTCAGATTACATTTTACATGCATTACTTTGATCTCTTTAATTGTGAAGCACTTCGAGCTGCATGACGTGAGTGCAAGGTGCTCTATAAACATATAAACACTCACAATTACTTAACAATTTTAGAACATTTATTAATACATGTAAAAAAAAAAAAAAAAAAAAAACATTAACGGATTTTATGTTTATAAATGTGTGTCTTTGAAAGATACTGGTACTCACACATACCTCTATAAACACAAACAAAACCTCAATTGTATAGAGGTGAAGAAAAAAAATCCTGATTTTTACAAAAAATAAAAACAGGAGAGAAATAAAGAAAAACAATGTAGTCCCACAAGAGACACAATGGCCACTGTTTTCACAGAAAACACTAGCATTGGCCCAGAGAGTGGTTCAGAGCCTTAGGTTCAGCTCAGCACTAGTGTATGAGGATACGCATAACTTGTGACTTGTCCCAGCTTAAGTGTGTGTGACTGGACACACACACAGACGGACAGAATGAAATGACAACGAATGATAACATCCTAATTGTCCTGATTGTCAATTTCTTTTTTAAACACAAGTCCGGTTTATAGTATTTAAACATTAATAGCAATCTGGGGAACGCTATAATGAGGCACACACTTATTTATGCTTGTGTGTTTGTGTGAATACAGCTTGACATACAGGATGCTGAGGAAACAGCTGTTTGTCCAATAGACTTCAGAATAAAAATAGAGATGCTAGAATGTGCTGGTGATGAAACGGGTAAACGGCACATTTTACACCCGTTCTACACTTACACTGTTTGTTTTCTTTTTGTAAAAAAAAAAAAAAAAAAAAAAAGGTCTACAAATGGGGACACATTCACAATTGAAAGGTTCTGTAGTGCTGAACCAAATTCTTAGTCTTGAAATAATAATAATAATTAAAAAAAACATACATCATTGGTACTTCCAAAGCAAACACAACTTAGAACAGTGTAAATCAAAAATAAGCTGCAATAGTGGTCATTAAAGAGTGGCACATTCTTCAGCAGTTTTAAATCAGTGTCATAAACATGACCACAAAAAAAACTATACATTTATATATTTATAATATCTACAAAAAAAGTGATCTTAACACTGAGTTTCTGTATTTACACAGGAAGAGCCTATTTACACACAATCACTGCAGGTTTTAGCTTGTTCTTTTGTAAATCAGTCAATAGTCTTCGGTTTCCATAGAAACAGGAAGAGGGAGAGCCACGTGGCGGCCCGGCTGGACTGTTGCGGTGTCTCATAGTCTCTGATCCGGGAGCTGTAAACACTGAATGAAAATGGACTTAGTTTTTTGTTTTCCCTTAAAGTCTTCAAAATGTGCTCTACTGCCCTCTAGTGAAAGTACATGGCAGGATCACGACCAGTGTAAGTGTTCAGGGTTGAGGAGAGAGAAGTCTTGTGAGGTCAGAAATAAAGTTAATGCCCGTGCTGAGGGGGTAGAGGAGGACCGTTCACACCCGGGTGATAGAAAGCGCAGTTATTTTCATATCTGCAGTTCCCTTTCATCATGAAATGCCGACATACTGGTCTTTTGGACATGTCTAATGGGAGAGAGAGCGAGAAGATGGGAATGAGTCAAGCATCAACTCACAAGGACACCATTAATATGCAAGAAGGGGGAAAACAAACAAATTCAATTAAAGCACTAGATATGATCTTACCGCCCATGTTGTTGTGTCCTCCGCGCGGTCCCCCTCGTCCACCCCGTCCTCGGAATCCTTGGTCTCCTCCTCTTCCTCTCCCGCGATGGAAATGCCCACCCCGGTGAGGTCCTCCTCGCATAGAGTCGTCACCCCAATAGTTTCCGTTGTCTCCTCCTCTGCCCTGAGGTCCGGGTGGCGGGCCCATCATGCGCGGCCCTCCTCCGCCGAATGGGGGTCCGTGTCCGTGGGGAGGGGGAGGGTGCCCGAAATGAGGTCCGCCAGGGGGCTTGTTCGGTGGGAAACCGCCGTTCATGGGCATCTGCATGTTCATGTTGTTGTTGTTCATGTTCGGACCGTGGCCGAGCAGTCCAGCGTTCACTACGAACCGGGAAATCACAATTAACAATCCAGGTCTAATATTATACACTTTTATGTCTTTTTAACGGACACACTCGTCCGTATATAACTGAACGACTTCTTACTGGGTGGAGCATTGCCCGGCTGATTCTGGTTCTGGTTCTGGTTCTGCTGCAGCGACCCCAAAAGCTGTTTGATCTTGTCAGAGAAATCAGGCTGCTTAATGAGGTCCTCTGCTGACTGGTTAGACCCCTGAGCACCCTAAAAAAAAAAAAGAAAAATACATCAGAGACAAATAAATTAGCCACTTGACACCAAAGACGCTCATTAGAGAAAGAAGAAAAAAAGACAGCTGTTAGGGGAGAAGCCTGTGAAACACACCATGATGGAGCTGAGGAGTTCTTGGACGTTGACGGATGAATTGTTGGTAGGTGGGGCGTTGCTCTGAGACTGGGGGCTGCGGCTGCTGTTCAGGCTGACCATGAGATTAGCGAGTACCGGAGGGAGCTTGGAACCTTCCTGGGACGCGGGGGGAGGACCTGAGGCCGTGGTATCGGCGGTCTCCATGTAGTTGTCCTCCATTGTCGTACAGTCCTGGAGACAGAGAATGCGTCAGTTTAAAAGAGATAATCCACCAAATCGATATTTACATACAGTGTATATATGTCTGTCTGAGAAATTATATTACTTTAATCACTTATATGTCTGAGTGAAAGCATCAAGATGCATACCTCGTCTAGAGGAATGAGACGTGGTGGCATTGGCTCGTAAGGCTCTGGGTCTGGCTCGTGCGGGCTGTCAGGGACACTAAACAGGGGAGGGAAAAAAAAGGGACAACTTTAGACCTACAGAGTATAATATAATAATAAATGTGGTGTTAATTTTTTTTTTTTAAAGGTAAGAAATTTCCAAAACAGATGCTCACCTCTCCTTGTTGAGGAAAATCTCCTGGAGGATGCCCATCTCTCGGTCCCTCTGGGTCAGCTTCTCAGTGCTGTTGGACCCAGGAGAGACCAGGCAGCCCGACAGCGTCAAAGGTCGCGGGGGTGTCCAGGGAACCCTTTCTTCCATGGCGTCGTGCGAGAGTCGACGCGCCATCTCGAACGTGTGCCTGTCCATCATCAGCTCCCGTTTGGCCGCTTCGCCGAAATCTTTAATTTTATTGACGTTTACTGAGGAAGAGAAGATGGGACGAGAATCATCACCTGCAAGACTATTCTCGTTTGAACAGACATACAGACGCATGGGTGAGACGCTTCGGTCCTTACCTCGCTCCGTCTCATCCAGATCGAAGTAAAAGACTTCTTTGAGCTGATCCTCCTCGGCCCAGCGAACACTCTTCTTCTTCTTGCCCTTCTTTGTGAGGGTCTCTTCCTCTCCACGTGGCTCTGCAAGCGCATTCGGCTTATCTGCAAAAGAGAAAAGGCACAAAACATCATTATTATACCTTAGTGTTAAACTTTTACTTGATTACCACCAAACATTTAATAACTAGTAGCATGCCTCTTCTCTAACGCAGGGGGGAAAGGGAGGGTTCAAGTGAACTCACCAGTGTCCATAGCCTCAGGGTCTTCGGTGGGGACGGGTGTGCCCGGCTGTTCCAGCTCTTGAGGCTCATGTGGGGGAGACGCAGAAGCCTCGGGGGAAGACGGTTTGGTCTGTGTGCTTGAGTACGCCTGGGGCTTGCTTTCAAATGGACACGGCTGTGAAACATTCAGATGGAAAACAAATAGTTATTTTGCTGTTTATTTATGCATTTTTCTTTTATAATAATTATAACAATAAAAAATAATAATAATAACTTCAAAACTACCTTGTTAGAGGTAGGAGAGGCTGCCTTAGGTTTCTTTTTCTTGATCTTGATACCAGGAACTGGAGCAGAATTAAGAGCATCCAGAAAGCCCAAGCTCTCCATAGCTAATGTAATAGATAAACAGATGAAATGCATTTAAACCAGACTGGCAAGCTTCACAGAGGGGCAAAAAATAACTTAGAAATTACGTTACTACTCCATTATGCGCACAAAACACCTAAAAAAATTATTTTTTAATCAATGCTTACGTTGTGGAGGAATGAGCTTGACTTTGATTTCTTTGGCGGAGTTCGGGGTGGTGTTTAGAGGCTTGTACTTTTTCTCCACAGGCGGTGCGTCTGATGGGGCAGAGCTGCAAAGACAAGAGTGCAATGACCGGGCTTAAAATTCAACCATATCACCAGCAGAGGGCAGCAAACGCAAGACGATTAACTTGACGAAAGATGCGTGAAGCCAAGGGGTGTCGTTGCGGAGTCAATAACGTACCTGGGCCTCTTAAGGACAGCAGGCTTGATGTTGTATTTGTCACCGAGCTGGGGGACTGTGGGGACCTTTTTTGGAGGGGCCAGTGTTGGAGTCTCTACCTCTAAACCTGTTCAAAATAAAGTACATAAATTAAGCAGTGCTTCTAAATACATCCAGTCAAACTAAAAACATTATTAAACCTACCAATTGACTTATTACATTTAGCACTGTCTCCATAAACACATCACAATAAGCATAATATTTTTACATTTCAGAAGAACACAAAATATAAACGTAATGTAAATTAATGCGGGACCAGACCTGTGGAGCGAATCTTTGCATGACTGGGTGCGTGAGCCTTTGGTTTTTCTCTTTTCCTCTCCTCTTCCATCGCTTTCTCTCCAGCCTTTACCTCAGGACGCACTTTGATGTCTTCCTTCTTTTTTTTCTTGTCTGAAAAATAAATAAATAAATAAATAAATAAACGTGACGTGATGAATGCTGAAGAATCGCATAAAGAAACATGAACTAGATTTATTTTATTGTATTATGACAAAATGATGTGAGTGAGAATGAAACACGAGTGAGTAATAAAATCCGTACAAAAACGCGATGAAAGAAAGGAGAGGAACACATTACCGTTAGGCGAGGCGGCGCTGGAAACACTCTGTGAGCGGATGATGGCCATCCAACCGTCCACGAGGACCAGAGCGAGCTTTCTCAGCTCTGAAAAGGACAAACGAGACAGGCATGACTGAGCAGGCAGGAAGAAATCTTAATACAGAGTTTATAGAAACCACATCATGACCAGTAAAGTGTTTTTTATTCTTATTATTTAACTCTCACCCTTGTACATACAGACCCTTATTTACCACAGAGCTCATTATTGTAAATAGGCACTTCTTGTTAGATGATAAATGCATTTCATTAGCTCTGTACGTGTCCTTTTCACAACGACAATCAAGCTGAATCTAATCAAATCAAATAGTATCAGGAGACATGTGCTTCTCGACTGTTCTCTTGAAGATGTATCAAACATGTAAATGTCAGTGTACACCACAACCGGTCTCTTACCTTCCGTCTCCCCGCTCTTGCTCAGATGCTTAACCAACTTGGCTGTGTTGTTCTAGAGTAAGAAACAGACAAAACACAGAAACATTTAAAAATATTTTTCAAAATGTGTTTCTCTAAATGTCTGAAAGAAACAGACAAAAAAAACATGTTTAAATATTTTTAAAAGGGTTTCTATAGAAGTCTGAAAGAAACAGACAAAACGAACATGTTTAAATATTTAAAAAAGGATTTCTATAGAAGTCTGAAAGAAACAGACAAAACGAACGTTTTTTAAATATTTTTAAAAAAGGTTTCTATAGAAGTCTGAAAGAAACAGACAAAACACTGAAACATTTAAAAACATTTTAAAAATATGTGTTCTCTGAAAGTCAGTAGCAAGCACTTGCTGTAAAGAGCTACCTGTTTGAGATGTTCCACTGTGAGAGGCAGTTTCTGCAGAGTCAGCAGAATGAGCTGCAGCAGTGGCGTATTTGAGGTCGTCTTAGAATAAGTCAACCAGGAGTTCATCAACTTGTAGCCACCAACACGAATAAATCTGTAAAGCGGGATGAATTTAGTTTAATACAGACTCATAGAAAGACTATAAAGTTGCACTGCTTATACCAGTATTATATAAATACATACCGATTAAGAATGTCATGTGATTTGGTCTGTAGTAAGATATTCAGGTACATGCACCTGCTGACCATTTTATGAGAAGCCTTCATCAGACTGCACCAAACAAAGTGAGAGATCATGAGATTATAATAATAATAATATTAATAATAATAATAATGATGATGATGAACAGGGTTTAACAATTCAAAATAAATAAATACATTTCTCTATACATCAAGAAGGATTTCAAGATTTCTCACCTGAATACTTTGGCAACGCCCTCCAGGCTTCGGAGTTCACCATCCTTCCCTAAAAGAGGCTCCACTCCTTTCAGCACCTCCCTAGGGTCCACTGGGCCCACTGCCATTACAGCCTACACACAAGACAGGAAAAAGAGACAGACCGAAGGAGAGAGGAAGGAAGAGAATGAGGATAAGTGGCCTTTATACACTGTATGTGGCTGAACCGCCAAGGCTGTCACCAGCACTGAAGATTCTAAAATGGTTTCATCAAAGTAGATTCAGAGAGCTCATTGGGACACAAACTACCACACAGGGGCTGAAGTCAACACAACACTATGTATATGACTTACTGGGCTACAAACTAAACTACACCAAAGGAAAAAAAAGCCAATTTAATGATAATGATACAACCCATCAGGAAATTTTAGTCAGCTGTCATTCTTATCAGCCTCCCACCACAGACGTTTCAAAATGGATAAAATTTGGATTTTAGTCGATCCACATGAAAAAGCTGTTTGTTGAGTTTGTCTGTACAATCGCATCGGTGCAATAAAGCTCATGCCAAAGTCAATCATGAACCCAGATCAACAAGGAAGCACTGACGAGGCAGGACAGGTCACGTGGCATTAAATCAGCATGAGTATTTCCATAGGTATGTTCATGAACCTAGTCGGGCCTGCGATTAAAATAAGAAGCTCTGGCATGTGACTGTAAGAATAACTTGCGAGGTGCACACAAAACTTCAAGTTTAGGCACAACCTGGAATGAATAAATAACTAAATATATGATAAAGCTGACCAACTTATGTGATATGGAAGAATAAGTCTAGGCATAATGAATATGAGAGGGGAAAAAAAGACTTGGCACTACAATATGATTACACATCAACTGCCCTCTGGCATTTAGTTCGGTTTAAAACATATTCTTCAATTAT
>JAQQZT010000021.1:7774453-7795244 GCA_030068275.1 Clarias platycephalus
CTATCAAAAAGAATAATATAAATCAAAATACAACAACTAAACTAACTACTCTAACTGACAACAAAAACAGGAGAAAAAATCTGATCTGGTGATGCATGTCAGGTAAAATCCATGCCTCAATAGAAGAGATTTAACATGAAGAAAATCTGGTGTTTTATACAAAGGAGTTAACATAGTCAGTACGTTACAATAAAAAAAAAAAAAGTCACTCAAGTCCTAACGCTTGCCCATTTTTTCTGCTTCCAGTATATCAACGTCAGGAAAAAAGTTTGCTGCCTAATATATCCCACCCATATCCACCGCAATGTAATGAGATATTGAAAATTTATCTACTGTGAGACTGTAATTACTAGACAACTGGGTCAGAATGTTTCCAGGCTGCAGTGGTCAGGACCTTTCAAAATGATCCAAGGAAGCAAAATCAGTGAACTAGCGACAGAGTCATGGGTGGGCAAGGTTCACTGACGAACATGGAGAGCAGAGGCTGGCCCGTGTAGTCTGGTCCAGTAGAAGAGGCACTGTAGCTCAAATTGATGAAACGATTAATGCTGGTTGTGATAGAAAGGTGTTACACCACAGAGTACATTAATGTTTGGTGGCAAAATGGGGGACCTACTCAATATTAGGCAGGTTGTCAAAACTGGTATTAAAGGATATTTTTGAAAGTAGTAACCATTTGGCGGCATGGTGGCTTAGTGATTAGCACTGTTGCATTTCACCTCCAGGTCCTGGGTTCAATTCCCGCTTCAGGTCTGTGTCCACGGTGGGTTTCCTCCAGATTCTCCAGTTTCTTCCCACAGTCCAAAGGCATGCTGATTGGCGTTCCCAAATTCCTTATAGTGTGTGAATGTGATTGTTGACCTATGGTCGTACAAATGTGAATAAATACAATGGCCTCAACAGTCACTATTTGGACTACAGAGGTTTCTGGATGGATTAAGAATTTATAAAACACAAAAAAAGTTATGTGAGTCGTATGGTATAAATATTTAGTTTTTTCACCTGTTTAAATTCAATTCAATTCAATTTTATTTGTATAGCGCTTTTAACAATTGTCACAATCAAAAGAATTATTTAAATTTGTATGGAATGTGATGTGTATGAATCAAAAGGGTCAGATAGTCCCTGATGAGCAAGCCGAGGGTGACAGTGGCAACTCCCTGAGATGGCAATAGGAAGAAACCTTGAGAGGAACCGGACTCAACAGGGAACCCATCCTCATTTGGGTGGAACAGAAAGCAGGAATTGATACATTTTTTGTTTACAGTTTAAAATTTTTTCCCTTTCAAAGTGTTCCCTTTTTACATATTTTTGCCTGTCGTTATTTGTTATGGGTGACATGGTGGTGTAGTGGTTAGCACTGTTGCCTTGCACCTCCAGGGTCCGGGTTCGATTCCTGGCCAGACTCGATTCCCATCTCTGTGTGCATGGAGTTTGCATGTTCTCCCCGTGTTTGGTGGGTTTTCTCTGGGTACTCCGTTTTCATCCCACAGTCCAAAGATGTGCAGGTAAGGCTAATTGGCGGTCCCAAAATGCCTGTAGTGTGTGAGTGTGTGTATGTGTGTGTGCCCTGCGATGGATTGGCATGTACCCCGCCTCGTGCCGTAAGTCTCTTGGGATAGGCTTCAGGGCCCTGTGACCTTGAATACAGGATAAAGCGGTATAGAAGATGAATGAGTGAATGTGTATGGATCAAAATGGTCAGATTGTCCCTGATGAGCAAGCCGAGGGCGACAGTGGCAAGGAAAAACTCCCTGAGATGGCAATAGGAAGAAACCTTGAGAGGAACCGGACTCAACAGGGAACTCATCCTCATTTGGGTGGAACAGAAAGCAGGAATTGATCTACATTCATACATTTTTTGTTTACAGGTGACATTTTTTTCCCCTTTCGAAGTGTGTTGTTACATATTTTTTTTTGCCTGTCGTTATTTGCTATTTACTTCTTTTATCTTATGTTGTGAATTATTTTTCTGGGGGGGGGAATCACACAAACAATCACACAAACAAACAAACAAACAAACAAGCAATTAAAACAAAGTGATGACTTTAACCAATAATAGTTTCACTGAATTCATGTATTTAAATCTCAGATATAAATAAAAGAGTAAACAACAGTTAGAAAATAATATATAAACAATTAACAGTAAAATATATATAAAACAGATACAGGAGCTCTCTCTCAGTAAGGAAACTTCCTACTTCCTCTGAGTTCAACTTTGACTTCCGGGTTTGTTTTTAAAGACAAAATGGCGGCGTCCTTACAGAACATCGTGAGGGCGGCTTGTCGCGTCTCTCCTGCTGTTTTACAGAGAATTCATCGAGCTCAGGTTCGTTGGTTTTGTCATGTAAAAGCCCTAAATGCGGGAATCAGACTGAGTTCATATTAATGCACGTTAATTAGTAAACTGTGTGAGAAGTGACCGTTGGGAGTGATAATAATTTTGAAATGTTTTTCTTTTTTTTAATGACAGAGTGGAGTCAGGGTTTGTGTGTTTGTGACTCCAGTCCTGCGACAGTTGTTTAATTCTGCTCGACTGGCCTGTGAAGGAGTCGGTGTTCAGGCAGCTCAGGCTGTAGAGACACATTCTCGTTATAAAGACACACCGTGGGAATACCTGGAGAGTGAAGGTATACAC
Source organism: Clarias platycephalus (assembly GCA_030068275.1). Classification (NCBI taxonomy): domain Eukaryota; kingdom Metazoa; phylum Chordata; class Actinopteri; order Siluriformes; family Clariidae; genus Clarias; species Clarias platycephalus. Next base: position 7,777,092 of record JAQQZT010000021.1, read on the forward strand.
AACAAGGCTTTCTTTATGATGATATCATGTGTACAGGTTCAGTTTAAACTCTTTTTGTTCTTTTCAGAGTACATTGAGCGCTACGGACCGAGACCTGTTTGGACCGACTACAGACGGAACCATAAAGGTGGTATCCCTCCTCAAAAGACCAGGAAGACCTGCATAGTAAGTCATTTGCAAAAAAAATGAATCGTGTTTGCAGAGCGTTCCTTCAGGTTTTGTTCATCGTTTATTGTTTTTTCGCCACAGCGAGGAGACAAGATCTGCGGGAACCCCTGTCCGATCTGTCGTGACCCGAATATAATCATCCACTATCAGGTTTGTATATATCGAAAAGGTTTGGAGATTAGCTGTTGAAACACAATGTTGGGGCTGATTTTATTCATTTGTTTATTTTCAATGTTATACATATAATAATACAGATATGTGTGTGCCAAAGGAGCTACTTCTAAAGTTTATGCAACATGGAAGTGCTTCCCTAAAAATTTCAAGTTGCCAACGGAGAGATTATTTTATACAGTACGTGAGCCGAAAATGGCCATTTTTCAACTTTATACTGTCTTGCTTCAAACTATAATTTAAATTGATACTAAAATTGGTGGAAGCTTCTAGAAGCATATGATCTGTAATTAATTTTTTCCCAAATTAAAGCATTCCGTGCAAAATTAACGATCTTTTTATTCTTCCTCAAAACATCTGTAGTGTTTGTAACCATGTCAAATTCTTGTTGATCTATCTATCTATATTTTTTGTTGTTGTAAAATTTGCATTTTGGAATAATACACTTTTTCAGGTTCGTCTTTCCATGTGAAATCTAAATTGGCCAAGTTTAATCTGAATGACATTTAAGATCGAAAGATTTGAATAATAATAATTTTAAAAATTACAGGCGCTCCATAAAAGGCCGTGAAATGATATTTAGCAAATGTTGAGATGATGAGCTCTTCCACTGTGAAGACTCCTGCTTCGTCTCAGGGTCGCACCCGTACACCCAAGTTTCATTACCAGTAACACTCCTGACATGAAGGACGGAGATCTTGGCAGACTTCGACGTGATATTCCTTCTGCTCCTGAGTCAGCAGCCTGTGGACGAACTTGGTGGCAACATGGCGCAGGTTCAAATCACCCGTGAGGATTACCTGGACTGTATCGTATGACGCGCTCATCCGACGCTCGTCATGAACAAGTTGCCAAATGTTTAAACATTTTTTGGGGTTGAGGTCTTCATGATCTCTTGTCATCTTCCAGTGAAGTTTTTCCACTCTTGAACCGCGTGTGTCCCTAAAAAGACACCTTGAATGAGTCATTGCAGCACCGCCGTAAACTTGCCGAATCATGTCAAACGTCTCTGTGACAGATTTTGCCCAGGTTCATACAGAAAAATGTCATGGCCATGATAAAATAGCAGACGTTGTAACGCACGTGCCCAGTTACACAGCGCAATGTCTTTTTCAGCGATGTCACTGACTTAAGAAGGTCGATGGTCTCTGACGGACAGACAGATACTACATAGATTCTATTTTTCTTTTTTAAGAGATTGTATATCTACAAAAATCTAAATTTTGTTTTTGCCTTTATAGAATGTTAACCTGCTGCAGCAGTTTATAAGTCCCCACACTGGAATGGTGTACGATCCTACTCGGACTGGTAAAGCCACCACCTTTCCTTTCACAATCTCACTTTACTTTTTATAGTCAATTACATCCATCACATGTGCTGTTTTTATTCTCTTCAGGTGTATGCATGAAGCAACAGAAGCTACTTAACAAGGCAATCGAAACCGCAAGAGACCATGGTGAGACACCGCGACCTTTGAGACAAACAATAGCATTTGCATTTAAGTAGCGTTCCTGATATCGTTTCTTTTTCGTTTAGGTTTGATTCCAACCCACTTACCCTTAGTGGACTATTCTGGAGAGGACTTCTCCAATTCCCATGGTGCAGTGGGACGAACACCTCTGCCGCATGCTTACACCCATGGCGAACCTTGGTACGCGTGGTATGGCGACATAGAGCCGGATGAACGGGAGTTGGCCCGAGTGAAGAAGATCTACAAACCTTACCTGAAGTAGAAATGTTTCTTCACGGGTTTAACCTGGTCGTGGACTGTCCATACTAAAGCACGGAGATATGTGTTGTTGAAACTGTAATATTTAAATTAAACAGTGATCTGAAATTGATGGAGATGAGACTCTGTATTATTTAAGTACTAGATCTGTTTATTCATTACACAAAGGCTACGTTCACATTACAAGCCATATTGGTCAGATTTTCATGTCATGACGGTTCAACATTTATCATTACAAGTGACTTTTATCTGACTCTAAAGAGGACACAAGCGCACATTGAGACATCTTTGTTCACACCATCTGGGTCAAAACAGAGGACAGCTGCCTCCATCAGACCAAAAAATTGGAAGAGAGTCTCTTCAGGCTGGTTATGTGAACGTGGTCTAAATATATTCTATTATAAGGACAAGTAACACTCATGGTACAATCAATTTAGTTTTTAATTAAGTGAAATTGGGAAAAGGCTGAAAAAACTACAGTACTCAATCAGCCATCACTGTTCAAACCAAAATATGGACTTTGGAATTTCTTCACTTCACTTGCTCATGTTTTATGGTTTCTTCAGAAATAAAGAGAGTACAAATCCTTACTGCAAAATTCATTTATTCTCACTTGTTAATACTCAAGTTCCTCTTACATTTAGTTGTTTTTCTACGTACAAATCGACCAGTACGGCTCTACTGACGATTAAAGCTGCACGATATATAACATTTCTACAATATTGACTTTTGCAGCTGATATCTGAAAGAAAAAGAAACAACTGTGCACTGGCAGCACAGCACCTGATATATTCTTGGACAGGATATGATATACTGTAGTGAAAAGGTGTCCAACCAATGCAAGGCAATAATCACAAATGTGATCAATATCATGCAGCCCTATTGCAGGTCATTGGGAGAAAACAAACACTGTATGTGAAGCTCACACTGAACTTCCTGAAAAAGCCGACATATCATTCAAAACCATCCTGCACACATCACTCTGGGGGGAAATTTTTTTTATTGTAGGTTATGAGACTGAAGCAGTGGCACGTTCACTCTTTGTGCTTGTTCACCAGCGTTTCTCCGAGAGCCTCCAGCACTTCTCTCTTGTATTCTTCGAAATCTCCATCGATATGGTTTATGGATCGGTCTTCCACCACCCACAGCTGGCACTGAGTCTCGGTAATCAACCGCGCGTCATGGCTCACGATGATCACAGCTAGGGAAGACAAATCACAATCATTGGCAATTTTATTTTTAAATAAATAATGTTCATGTTGGACTTTAAATCTGCGACATCTAGCACAACTAAATACACATCGGCGCTCATATTCCTCAAGAACAAGAACAAATCTAGTGGATAAACAGATTCAGCGCCCATCCACTACATCATATAGTTTACACTTTATATTTAAATTGTAAAAGACAATAATGATTTTTTTTTGTTTTATTTAGTATTATGAACCGATCTAATTAAAAATACACCGATCAGCCAAGTAAGACAAGGGGGATCACCGAACACGCCAGTAAGACAAGGGGGACCCAAAAACCCTAGGTGGTCATAATGTTAATGCTTTAAACGTTAAGGCTGATCGGAGCCCTGGCTTCTCAAGGTGTGACTCTGCAGGGCCACTGGGTGAGTGCTGTGGTGTCTGAAACCAGGGGTGGGTCCTCTGTGAATCAGACTTGTTTGTCTGGTGCATCCCATAGGTGCTTGACCGGATTGGGATCTGAGGAATTTGGACGCCAGGTTGGCAGTCTATGGTTTGGGTCTTTGACTCCTCTGCCATGTTTGCGGCACTAGGTGTCCCGGTGCCTTTCTATCGTGGCCAGGATTGACTTTTTTCCCCCAATCACTATTAATCACTGAATCGATTTTTCCATTGTGAAAACTTACCTCCTTTGTATTCATTGATGGCTTCTGATAACGCATCGATTGACTCAATATCCAGGTTGTTAGTGGGCTCGTCCTTTGAAATAAAAAGTGGAATTAAAATAAAAGTAAACAGTTGAGTATATTTTGCACCACATGTGACCAATGTCCTCTGACCTACTTCTTTTTAACCACTCACCAAAATCAGGACGTCCGGCTGGCGACAAGAAAGTTCAGCAAATACTACTCTCGCTTTCTGGCCACCTGAAATAAGGTGTAAAATGTAGCATGTCACTGAACAGCGTGGTTGAAAAGACAAGAGTGAAGACCGTGGAGCGAGTCGAGTGCTCACCAGAAAGTTTAGAAATCTGGATCGTGTGCGCGTGGCTCTCCAGACCGAAGCGACCGAGACACTTCCTGCTGTCCTGATATTGCAGATTGAAATTCCTCTGCAGGTACTCGGTGGGAGCCTCCTCCATGTTCAGCTGATCAGCATACTGCTGGTTGAAGAAGCCCACTTTCTGTACACGGCAAAATAGAAATTTAAAATAAATCGTTAAGAGTAAATTAGGGATAGAATCCTGCAATCACAGCTCTAAACAGTCATGTTCCTCTTTATAGAAGGAAAAAAAAAATGATGCTCATGTTACTGAAAAATTACAGAAATTAATCTGCCATGAAGACTTTCCCCATGGTGGAAAACTTACTACACTCCTGACTGCTAATGAATAACCTAGCCCTGTGTTAGCCTTTAGCGAATTTTTACATAATAGACCTCCTTTAAAATAACAAAACACAGACACTGGAGATTCATGTAAATCTTAATTCATCTTCATGCCAAAAAAAAAAGAAGTCATATTTGGCTTCATCAAGCAAAGAAAACAACTAAGGAGATTTAAAATCACTGGAACTGAGAACCCTTCAACGCATTATGAAAACCTGGTTCTAGTCCTGAACCGTCAACTTTGTGGAAGAAATTTGATTGGGAAAAAATAAATCATGAATGGAGATCACTTAAACACTTGGATAGGCTGCATGGTAAAAGAAAAAACAGCACTGAAAACGAAAGCTGTTTAATATTGAAAGTAAGAGCATTTCCGTACACACAAAATGTGATGAGAATTCACATGACTGGGACTAAACAGCTGTGTCCATAAGAAAACCTCTCCTCAGTGAAGCTAATCAGAAAAAAAAACAGGCTTTAATTGGCCAGGGATATCTTTTCATCAATATTTCATCAATTAGATTGAGATTGGACTTTGGAGCGCTGGAAAAAGGTCATGTGATCTGATGAGTCCAGATTGAGAGTGATGGGCGTGTCAGGGTAAGAAGGATCTGTGTTATGGTCTAGACTCAGCAACATTATGTGGCAATAAAACAAAGTCAGCTGCTGACCTGAATGTACTGAAAGACCAGGTTATCTTATACATCTATGGATTTCTTCTTCTCTGATAGCTCAGGTAAATTACTTGTAAAATTGTAAAAGAGTGGTTCTGGGAGCATGAGGAAGAATTTTCACACATGAACTGGACACCATGTTGTGTGCTGAATGAAATTACAGTCTGCAACTTTATTTATTAACTTTTTTTGCCCGGGTAGTATATTAGAGCAAATCACAGTAATGCAACCTTCTAACTTGTTATCGAACAGTTAGGACTTTCTACTTACCAAGCGGTGGTTCATCCTCATCTCGCCTCTGGTCTGAAAAATAAACAGGGACATGCCATCTGTTACCATTGGAAGGTACATATTTAATTAATTCCTGTGCAATAGTGATGGGTCGACCTACAACCTGCGAACATTAGCATCAAGTCAGGCGGGGTTCTGTGGATATTTGGATAAAATTATTGTGGGACTGACGTTCTGCTTTCTTTTTGTCAAGTTTATTATTAAAGGTTAATTTTTTCGCTCTAAATTCTATACAGCCTTGACATTTGTTTGCATTGCTTTTATACCACTGGGGTGAAAACCTGTGTGATTCGTCATAAAAGGAGGAGCCGGTGCAGGAGTTTACCAGGTTGGACATTTATTTATTTAATTATTTTTTGCCTTAAAAGTAAGGTGTATTAGTCTAGTGCATCACTGTGACGTTTTTTGTCACATAGCTAGGATGGAATAAAATCCATTAATAAGTTGGACAGACATTAATGTACAGAGTCGAACACTTACAGGAGTCAACTTCCCCGTCAGCAGGAGGAGGAGAGTACTCTTTCCGACACCGTTTGGCCCGACTATACAAACTGGAGGGAGAAAGAAACACCCAATGTTATTTCCATCAACTGTTCAGATACTCCCAAACGAAACTGTCAGTGGTTTATGATTTCCAATTAATATAACGACAGATATTACCGCCATACTGCATTATTTCTTTTGAAAATGGTGCACAAGGTTTTAACGTGACTTACTTCGAGACTCCATATCAATCCCAAAATCAACATTTTTGAACAGAGGCTTCTGACCGTCGTAGGCAAAGTCCACGGCTGAGAAGAACAGAACGAAAAGTTAGTTTTCAATCAAATGTACTGAAATGTACATGTTACAATGCCTAAATCACAGTATAATAAAATTTTAAGTCTGTTCTGATAAACCTAGTATGAGAAATTCACTTCTTTAGATTTTAGTAATTCGTACATGGGGATCATGTTTATATACATTACCGCTCAAAAGTTTGGGATCACTTTCCATCTCCATGGTCTTTTATTTTGTGCAATAATTATTTTGCTTTGTACAAGCCAGTGCGGCGTTCAAGTCAAAGCGGGACTTTTGATTGTGCAATAAAACACAACACAGTTATGAGAGTTAAAACTTTCCTTCTCTATATAATCCTCTGCACATATTCGAGCGTTGCTAAATATGACTGATTTACGCCAGCCTCCCAGGAACTCCTTTAATAGCCCAATGTCAATCTTTCCCCCCCCCCCCCACATTCATTCATGAGAAATTTCATCACGCGTTCCGGTTTGACTTGAACGCGGCTCTCATATGATACTCATATGAAATTCGGCTCTATTTTGCGCTTGTACATCTATTTCGGTATTTAATGCACTCGTGTTCGGTTACATCCCAGAAGATGGACTCACTGTAGAGACCGAGAATGGGTGGAGAAAGGGGCGGTGGGTTTGGAAACGTGAACTTCACAGTGTATTCTTTAGGTCGTTTCAGCAGCTCTGGCGCCTCATGGCTTTCCTCCTCCTGTCCCTTCTTCTTGCCTTTCTGCTGTTTCCTCGTCAGCGCCTCCTTTGTTTGTTTCTCCTGTGAAAAGATCAGGAAGGACGTGAGCAAAGCAATATAAATATCAAGTAACTCAAATACGAGGGGAAAAAATTAATAGAAATAAGTCTCACGGCTTGTTTGGTGGATTTGCCGCCAGCTTTCAGCTCTTTCAGCCTTTTCTCTTGTTTCTCGTACTGCTTCAGGAGCTCCTTTTGCTTCTGCACGTACATCTTCTTAAACGTCACTACAAAACGGATTTTTAGATTTCATAACTCATGCAAGACCGCGCATATCGATTCCTATTGGAAAAAAACAAAAAACACGCGTCCTGAAATTTGGTAACTCACAGTAGTTGCCCCTGTAGTAATAGAGTTTCTGGTTGTCCAGGTGAATGATATCTGTACAGACATCGTCTAAGAAACTCTGGTCATGGGACACGATCAGGAGGGTCTTCTTCCAGCTTTGCAGGTAGCTTGAAAAAAAGAAAAGAAAAATAGAGCAATAAGATACAAATTAGATGGAGAGCTGGATGGGACAAATTATACATTTATTAAGTTTAGCACTGAGTAAGTAAAAGCTTGGCTCCAAGTTTTCATTATGGTATTTAAGCCAAACAAGTAACCACTCTATACAACCGTGTTGAGCAGAAAAGCATCTCGGAACGCACATCACCCTTCGAGGTGGAGGGATTATTTTTCTTTATTCAAACTACAGTTTGAAGTGTGATGAAGCATTAAATTGGCATCATTCTAAACAGCAGCCGTGTGATTTCCATTAATGATTAGCTAAATTGTCTCGTAGTGAGGCGGCGGCACGGTGGCTTAGTTGTTAGCACTGTTCAAGCACTTTGCTCTCAAATTTTTTATTTTTATTTTTTTTAAAAACCAAGAGCAAAAAACACGAGACGTTACTTGTTGAGCCAGATGACGGCGTTGAGGTCGAGGTGGTTCGTCGGCTCGTCCAGCATCAGCAGCGTGGGCTCCATGAACAGAGCTCTGTATAATAAAGCAAAGACAAACCTCATATCTCAATCATCAATAATAGTAAAAAAATAAATAATAATAATCTCTTGCTTTGCTTCTCACAGGTGATATTTCACATACCTGGCGAGCGATACTCTCATTCTCCAACCACCCGAAAACTTCTTGGTGGGTCTGTTCTGCATTTCAGGGGTGAAACCCAAACCAGCCAGGATCCTGCGAGCCTTGGCCTCTGCCGCCGCCGCTCCGATCGCCCTCAGCTCCTCATACACCTGGCACGGATCATGATAAGATGATCACGTGAACATTTTTTTACACAGAACCTAATATGAAGCATAAATTATGGATTTGTTCGACCAGCGTTCCAACAAAAAGCCTCAGGGCATGGACTGACTTTGTATCAGTTAATTCATTCTCATAAATTTGAACTTTTTATTTAATGCAATAACTTTTTATCTCTTCAGATAAAAAAAATGCTCAAAATTCCTAGAATTATTTACATGCTGAAGATGTACGGCATTTTATCAGCGTTATGAACGTGACATTAAACAGACAAATGTTTACGAGACATCACAGGTGTTAAAGATGTCTGCAGAAAACTGCCATACACTTTGACTTAAACATAAACAAGTGTAAATTTGAAAATCTGTGTCATTGTGGGAACAAAAAATTATTATTTATCAAGTAAATATTTAAAATGTAAATATAGTTAAATATATTTACACTTTGTTAAAACAGGATTACAACAAACCAAATGTGAGATTATTAAGCTCGTTTCTAATGTAATTTTACTAAAATCATAAGGAAATATTTTTTGTTCTACAGTATTGGCAGATAATTTTGCTATTTCTAGGAATTTATTTCTTTAAAGAAGCATTTGTCTAGAAGTAAGGTTAATAACCTTATATTTGCTTAAATTCTAGCTACAGTAGGTTTGTCTGGATATAAGAATATTTCACTTGCAAGGATGTAATTTTTTGCTGTGAATAAATGCTTTCAGATAAAGAGTGTGTGAATCCGTCCTGTATATAAACTGTATAAAGAAAGTGCTTGAACAGTGAATTTTATAACAAACATTTTAATCAATATTGAATCAATTATAGCCATAACCATTTACTTATTATCATTACTTATTAACCGTGTAGATTTATTTTCTTTCTTTATACTTTCCTCTCTTCTTCTTCTTCTTCTTTATAGTTTATAATTTTTGTGCTTTCTTTGTGTTTTTCAGGTCAGAATTGGACTTTAAGAATTTTAACTTTACAAATTTTCGTGTTGAGACCTGAAATTTTGCAAGCATATGAACAGACCGAGCCAAACCGAACGCCGGTTCAGTTGCGCGTACGTTCGGGGGTCGTTCAAAACTTGTTTGCGTCAGTGGAAAAACAGGCGAAACAAGTTTACATATTTTTGTGGGAATTTTTGCATTTTGTGCAAGATTTAGTCACACCACCATGGGTCACATGAATATTAGCAAGGATGGCAGCAAGAAAACTGAGCCAGTTTCAAGGTTAAGTGAGGTTTAATGTCTATTTCATATTTTACTTAATTTGCATTGCTTTTCTAAATGTTTCGATTGTTTTTATATGCAAAAATATCATTACAGTTGGAAATTGGTAATATTTTGTTATTCCTGCTGTCATACCCCTATCTCACCTATGCGGTTTGACTGTGCGAGGACTGACGCACGGAAAGATGGAAACCTAATCACAGCAACAAAACTCATGAATCATGTGTTCAAATCATGTGTTCATCAAAACGGTGAATCATGATGAACTGTACTTACGGCCACCGCGTGAAACCGTGTAGCTGAGATAGGGGTATTAGTAGTTAACAGATTATGAGCCGAACTTGGCTGAGTGATGATGGTAGAATAATTATAAAGGTCTTGACTAAAACAACATGCATGAGGAATCACAAAGGAGTTTTCATTTTCTGCAATGGAAAAGTCGAACTCGAACTAGTTCCTTTTATCAGAAAGTAACGCTGAAATGTAACTTTTTAATGACAGTGATCAACACTGATCACGTTCAAAAAAACTAACAAAAAAACGAAACAGAAAGCACAATAGAGAGAAAAGAAAAAAACAAAACAGATCTGACCTTCTGTAGTCTCTCAGACACCGAGTCCTCGCCCTTCTCGAGCAAAGCCTGCAGCTTCTTCTCCTCATCCAGCAATCTCAGACGCCGCGTGTCCGCCTTCAGCACAGCCTGCACAGCCGGAGTGTCATCGGCGACCACCTCTGAGAAACACCACAGCCATTCAGTGTAATTATCAATAAAGATTTATGCTTTTTTGATAGACTCATGCTAATTGAGTTTTCTACTTGAAAATGAAAATGCCGGGAAAATTAAAAAAGCCTAGAGAGTAGATAACGAAGATAAAGATGATGTTTGAACGAAAGGATTAAAATAAACCTCGTTATAGCTGCAGTTAAACAAAATTAATCAACACCTTCTGGATCATCTGGGCTGCTTTTCTTGTAATAAGAGAGAAATCCGAGAATCTAACAATGTCGGCGGAGACTTCTGTTACCTTGTTCACAGAGCAGCACGTCGATATTGGGAGGAATGCTGAGAGCTCTGTTGGAAATGTGCTTCAGCAACGTTGTCTTTCCTTTTCTACAAAAAGAAGAACGATATCAAGGACCATAACATTCCGCGCATGTCGCCTCAATGATAGTTAGTGCCATGATTGCTGACTACTAACCCGTTTGGTCCGACAAGACCATAGCGGCGACCGGCAACGATCAGGAGATCGGCGTTGACGAAAAGCTCCTTTCCGTGAGCAGAGATGCTGAATCTCTCCAGCTGTGGGCGCGAGAGGACAAGCAGGAGCGTCAGAACTGTTCAAACCCACACTATCTATCTATACACACACACAGTACTGTGCAAAAGTCTTAAGCACCATATTATATGCTGTACCGATTGTGTTCTATATATATATATAAATTAATAAAGTTACCAGAAGAACTCATTCTCCAGCATGCTCAGTAAAACCTAACTTTTTTCTTTACAGCCATGCATATATTCTCCTGTAATGTTATTTACATGTATTTATTAATTATTAAGTTATATATGGAAATACTTGAATGATTTTGTACGTAATTATGCAGACATGATAAATATATATAACAATTGGTACAGCATATAATATGGTGCCTAAGACTTTTGCACAGTACTGTACATATATACAGCTTCTTTAAAGCATCATTATAGCTTCATATCACACGAGTGAGAATGGTGGAATGTAGGTCGCCAAGATGTAAATGAACAGAGAATAGACAGAAGGTCCGATCCAGTTTTCTGACCTTTATATCTGAGGCGTTCTCCAGCATGGCTTGTCTTGAAGACAACTCCGCCTGAGAGACCGAGAAATCTCCCTCGGAGGCGCTCTGTGCACGGACGCTGGCCACCTGCCGCTCGTACTCCATCTGTGAAGCGACAACGGAGCAGATCAACTGGTCAGTAAACACTCACGCGGAGATTCAGCAGTTCTCTGGTTTTAATTCTGCCGATTATCAGGACACAGACCAGCTTCTTTTTCTTCTTCTTCTCCTTTTTGCTCAGGTTGGCGTAAGGGTCTTCCTCCTGGTTTTTGCTCTGCTCTGCGACGAGAGCATCCTCGGCACTCTACCGAAAAAGGAATCGAAAATTGTGAACACGTGGATAAAACAGCAAGATTGTGATTAATGATCAGTTTAGCAATGACCATACCCTCATGGTGTCATTGTCATCGCTTTTCTCTTCCTCTTCTTCACTGGAAGGCTGGCGAGCAGGCTTGGCTTTCTGTACGAGAACAGAAGGTAAAGTGAACGACAAGTGATGATCAGCTCCTGATTCAGTCACACCAAATACACACATATGAGATCTTTTAAAGCATTTTTTTTAAACTTTTTTTTTTATATATGCCCGACCTTTGGCTGTTCTTTCTTTCCAGCAGCTTTCGGAGTCTTTTGTTCTTTCTCCTCGTCCTCCACCTGCACACATTTCCCCATTGTTTAAGTTATTACATTATTATTAATATGATTTATAACAATAATAAGAAGAAAAATGTTCAATGACGTAACTTTATCAGATGTGTTTTCTTGCTGTAAGTGCTTCAGTGACTGGTTTTGAATGTGTGTTTTGGCAGACAGCTACTCCCCCATCTTTCCAGTACTGCAGACCGCACTGGCCCGATACATATAGTTAAACATCATAGTGCTCCATTATCACCACTCTTGGAATAAATCTCGTCCATTTAGAATACTAGACCAGAACTAAAGGTTGTAGAAATCCAAGTTACAGATTTAGTTATATAGGAGGTCCCCGACTTACAAACAAGCTGCGTTCCTAAGTCAGATTTGTTCTTAAGTCCGACAAAGTGAGTCTTATACGACTTTGACACGAATATACAATAAAAAGCATAAATCTCTACACTAAAGCTAAATATCAGTCCCCTTTCCCCACACTGCCATCATGTGGCCAAAAACCAGAACCACGCCTAATGAAATGAATCTCACAAGGCGACAGTGTTGTCTCTGCGCCTTTAAGTCACGAGGGGAATCCCGGACGCCATTTTGTCTCAGAGCTGTTTTCCACTGTATTGGACTGTGAAATGTGGAGGATTTTTTTTTTATTATTAGGGTTACTAGCCATCAGGACAGCCATTTTCTATTTATACATTCAATTACAAAAAATATTGTATATAATTGTAAATATTGCTATCTGGTGCACTGCAGTGTTTCTTTTTTTTTTTTTTTGCACAATACACGTGAGTTCCGACCAATTCAGTTAATTTTCACGTCAAACATTAAAACTGGGAAAAGTGTCATCTTTGTGTCTTTGATGTTTGTTTAAACAGCCATCTGCTGAGGAGCTAGCTAGTGACCAGGAGTCACATTTCAGCGGCCAGTGAGTCACTGTAACACTGAATTCCTCTCACCTTAGATGCTTTGCTGCCTGGTTTCTGGTTCTTCTTCACTCCCTTCTTCTCATTCTCATCGTTTTTCTCCGGCTCCTCGTCAGGTTCATCGTCAGACCCCTGTTAAAACGTGAGCTTAGAGACATGAGAATGTACCCCCATTTTTTTTGACAAAACATCTTAAAATATGTTTTCTGTGACCTTTTAATTAATGTAAATACAGTTTCCAGGAAATAACTGCACCAGATGAAAGGAAACAAGATGGTTATGGAAAAGAGTTGTTAGTATATAGTATACTGTATACACTGATCTTCTGTAACACACAAACAGGAAAAATGTAAGTATGGTTAGATTAGGACATAAAAGAGAAAGGAACGGACCGTTATTTACCCACCTTGGATTTCTTTGGCTTAGCCTTATCGTTTTTCTTTCCTCTGGAAACCTCCTGAATTACATACATACACATATTTTGGCACATATTGGTTAGAAATGCATGAACTGAAAGATTCCCAGGTCCTGATGCTCAGTAACGCTGTGAAGGTAAGCAGGCGTGTGGCGGGCTGGGAAAAACCCATCTGATGTCGCCAAGACTGAATTCTGGTAAATGCCCATGACACGAGAACATTGTGCATCAGCTAAATTCATGCGAAAGAGGCCGGACCAGAAGTATTGAAACAGCTGTACATGTTTATACTTTTCAGTAGTACAACATCTCACTCACTCAATCGATACCACTTTATTCTGTATTCAGGGTCACGGGGGGCCTGGAGCCTATTCCAGGATGCTTAGGGCATGATGCGGGGTACACCCTAGACAGGGTGCAAGGTGACAGTGCTAACCAGTACACCACCATTTTTTTATTACAAAATTCACATTTTCTGAGATTTTCTGAGTCTGTGTGTAATGAATCTATATAATTTTTTACTTTTTGAATTTAATTACTGAAATAAATCAACTTTTTGACTTTATTCTAATTATTGAGACGCACCTGTAGATTTTACTGAAACATTTTTTTAATATATAGATGTTCTTCGACTTACTATAAGGTTACGTCCCAATAAACCAACTGCAAGTTTAAAAACATCATTTAAGACTTTTAAAATAAACATTATAGCTCAGCCTGGCCTACTGTACCGTAAAAGGACTCATTTACATCATCTTGCAGTTGAAAGAGTCTCATACCGCAAATCACTACAACATAAAAAGTTCCTGTGGACACTCAGCGAGATCCACTCAACACCTGATCCTTGAAAATCGACAGATAACTTGTCACCTACTTGCAGAAGAGACACATCTGTCTGTGGGAACTGAACACTATTAAGAGAGATACTGTTATGGTATTTAAATTTTCATTTTGTTGATTCTGACTTTTTGGCTGACTAAGTACAGTATTCTACAGTGATTGAGATATTAGTAAAAATTTTACTGGTTTGAATGGATAGATGAAGGGCTTTCCCGAGCCACCACACGTCCCTCTTTATTTACACTTTATCATAATACTCTATAACAAATTGACAAATTCTAAGAGAGAACAATAAATATCTGATACGCAATAATAAACAGACAACCAAGGTGGAGATTAACTTAAGCTTTAAAAAAAAAAAAAAAAAAGTTTTCAGGTATCACATCATGTCCTGATGTTAATCTTCTTATTAGCTGATGATTTCTGCTTTTTGTTTTTTAATCTTATAGCGCATTTTCCAGCACTGTAATATCGTACTCTTTAGACAAAATGTATCCCCTCTCACCTTAGAGTCTTTCTTATTTTTAGGTTTATCATCGTTGTCTTCGTCTTCGTCATCATCATCTGCATCGTCCTCGTCGTCTTCATCGCTCTGACCCTGACTCAGAGCGGCGAATATGTTGCCACCCTAAATGCAAGAGATAGATTATCAAACTTTTTAAACAATGAGGTTCTTGTGTGTCTACCACTATGTCTGCGCTTTGGAACAAACTGCTCTGTTACGGAAAAATCTAACGGTGGTGATAATGAACCTTCTTTTTCTCTACCAGCTGTTAAAACAGAGTCATAACTGGAACTAACCTGCAGATACATTACTTCGGTATAATTTGTACAAGCTCGAAATGTCAGATTGATAAGTTTATTTAAATTATAATTTAGCTCCTTGAAGGAGTCCCCTACTTACGAACGAGTTTTCTTCTTAAGTCCGACAAAGTGAGTCTTGTACGCCTTTGACACGAATATACAATATAAAGCATACCAATTCACTTGATAAAATCTCTGCCCCCCCCCCCCTTCCCCACACTGCCACCATGTGGCCAAAAACCGTAATCGTTCCTAAGGAAATTAATCTCTCAGTGAAATGTGAAATATAACAGTGTTGTCTCTGGGCCTTTAATTCGCGAGGGGAATCCCAGGCGCTATTTTTGTCTCAGAGCTGTTTTCCGCTGTATTGGACTGTGAACTCTGTTTTGTTAAGGATTTTTCCCCCGAAATTAGGATTATTCACCATCAGGACAGCTTTACAGGACAGACATTTTCTATCATCGTCCTTCTGGACTGATTCATTAAAACCGGTAAGGCCGACTCATGTTTTCACACACACACCGGACTTTAGACATTTTATACATTCACATACACACTGAAAATATTGGTATCTGGTACACTGCAGTGTCTATTTTTTTGTACAATACACATATACTTCTATGACTTGTTCGCATCTAAGAATGTTCGTAGAACTGTGGACTGATCGTATCTGTGGAAATTCATAACTTGGATGTTCATAAGTCGGGGACTACCTGTATTGTCTTTCTCAAACAAGGCACTGTATAGTTCAGTGTTTCAGATTGGGGCTGCACGATTTCATTGGGGAGGAAAATAGATAAATAATATATAGTTGCAAGCAACGATGAGCGGGCCCAAGCATAATGCGAAAAATATAAAAATTAATAAAAATAAAAATAAAATAATAATTTGATTATGTTGACAGATGTTGAGATTGTAACTTTTAAATGTACCATTTTCAGTTTGGTATTTAAACGAATTTATCCAGGCTAGCTGTAAATAACTGGACAAATGATATAATTTATAGATAAATATTATAAAAAATTATAATAAAAAAAAAAAAACCCCACTAAAATTATTGACAAATTTTACATAATTTACTGAATATGTGTATATTACCTGTAATAAATCGAAGCTTTTTTCAGTAAACAAAATTTCACAGGTTCCATACTGTGATTTAAAATTTTTATGAGATTAATGAATTGTGCAGCACTATTATTGATTTAACAAAAGAACATATGTATAAGCTGATTACTCTTAAACATCACGCTGTTAAAAAAAAGAAAGAAAAAAAAAGGACTGACATGAAAGACATGTTCACCATTTACTGGGTGTAAAAATAAGCGCTCACTGAGTGTACAGCGCCATCACCAGGAGCAAACAGTTCAAATTATATTTTCAAAATATCATTCAAATGTGTTTTCTTTGAAACTAATATTTTGCTAAAGATACTGCTGTTAATATTCTTACAAAACTAAGAACCTAGATAATTACACAAATATTTTGACGTTTAAACCCATCAGCTTCCCTGTTGATATCTGTTCAAAAACTCAATAAGTCTTTGTGATACAGGATTGTTCACTTTACTGTTAGTTTACCATAACATGCATTCACCTGTAAGAATGTAAACACTTTCTTTGTGGAAGCTCACCTTGTTTCTCTTTCCACCTTTTGCAGGAGCTGCTATTACTGGAATCAAAGTATAATCAGAATGATTACGGATCAAGCTTTTAAAATAAACCTTACATTGCATATCCTCAATCAATGTTTTACAATCAACAGGCAAAAATCTAAAAGCAGCTGTAATGTTCCTGACATTACCCTCTTCCTCGTCCTCATCGCTGGCCTGGACGGAGAGTTTCTTGAGTCGCTGCATGACCTCTTCATCTTTATCATCCGCGTCCCCAGCTTTCCCTTTCCGCCGGTCCTTCTTTTTCTTTTGGGGCTGTTGCAAATACAGTAAAGTATAAAATGTTTGTTAGTTTTCATTGCAAATTTTCTCCAAAACAAATTTTACATAATATAGGTCTGTTTACATTTATACAGCTCCATGGAATCCATTCCATTTATTTTTTGTTTGTTTTTACTATTTAGTGCATATTTATTTTAAATATATAAATCCGAAGTTTAACAATCTGAAGTTTAACAATCTGAAGTTTAACATCCTACAGTGAGAAAGATTATTCACACGTGGAAAGCATTCAAGACATCTGCCAATCTTCCCACGAATAGACATCCCAGGTCAGACCATGAAATGCAAGACTGAAGTTCACAAAACTGCATCCGATCAACGATTTTTGGAACAATGTCCTATAGAGAGATTGAGAACAAAGTGGAGTTGTTTGGCCTTAATGCCCAGCACCATGTTCGGCAAACACCAAACAGCATTTCAGCAGAAACACCTTTGACTAATCAAAGTCCAGACCGCAAACCAACTGAAACTCTGGGGTGGGACCTTAACGCAACTGTGCATGAACAAATGCCCCAAAAAAAACATTCAATGAACTGAAGCAATGTTGTAAAGAATAATAGATCAAAACAATGTGTAAGACCGATAAAGCCATACAAGTAATTATTGCTAAAGGTGGATTTACAAGCTATTGAATCAAGGGAGGTGGAGGGGAGGGTACTTGTTTTTTTTATGTTTGGTTTCATTTTTGATGAATAATTTGCATGGAGGGGGGAAAAAAAGTAATATATTGCTTTTAGTCCGAGATTGCATTTGCCTAATACTGAGACCTGCTTCGATCAGACATCTTATGTTTTTTTGTTATAACAGAATCTAAACCATACTAAAGACACAGAACATGATTGAAGACTGTATTTACCATGTGACCATTACCACATTTGGGACACCTTAAACAAAATGTTTGTGTGGACTGAAGAAATCACCAGTGGTGTCCGGCCTGACTTTATCATCATCATCATCATCGTACCTGCTTTGCTTGTGTCTCTTTCACTGCCAGCTCCTCTGCCTTCTCAGCCTTATGTTCTGTGGACAGCTCATCGAAGAACTATCAACGAAAGAAAGATGGCTAGTGAGCAAGCATAAAATACTAGATCCTATATATATATTATGTACAAAATGGGGGGGGGGGGGGGGGGG
>JAQQZT010000021.1:7803868-7818496 GCA_030068275.1 Clarias platycephalus
GTCAGCCAAAAATGTATTATAAATACATTTTAGTTTTTCAATAAATTAGATTACTTATGAGATTAATACAAGTTACCTTTAAATATAAATTTAGTATTAAAATATTTATGCAAGTTTTTCTTTTCCTGAAAATTTTAATTTATTTCTTTTAATGACTCTGCGTATAGAATCGGGTTATTTATAAAATCATGATGCTTATAGAATCACAATACAGGTAGTGTGAGAAAATCATATTAGGAGGTCCCTGATGATTCCCATCCGTTCTAATGCTACAACAAGCAACAAAGTCATCCTACAAAACTGTGCGCGCGCTTCCAACTTTGGGTTTGGGGAAGAGCCACATACGGTGTGAAGTGGCAGGTGTCCGTATACTTTTGGCTATACCAAATAGTTCAGCTCAAGATAAATCCATAATACCGGTAGGGTGAGTAAAAAGTGTTGGATTGTCTTCTGTATGAATGTGAATTTATTTGCCTGTATTGCTTGTGATATCGGTCAGTGTTATGTTCAGAGCAAAGTTTTTTTTTTTTTTCTTTTCTCCTGTAATAAAATGTTCTACATCCTACTTTGTGCACTTTAAAAAAACGTCGGCCTAACGATCTGTCGTGTGTAATTTAAACACAATAATCCCAAAAAAAAAAAAAAAAATCACCATGAACACTGAATCCTCTGTCTGATGCTGTGATGCTGATGATATTTATTTGCTGTAAATAACCCAAACTCTGGGATGGAAACATGTGGATAATAAAGTGTACAGGCAGAATTTAAACATCTTATCATTTGTCATAATCAGTACACGCACACAAAAAAAAAAAATCAGCTTTCTCTGCACTAGCTTGCTTTCTTTTTTTTTTTTTTTAAAAAGAACCTGGCAAATTCAATTCGACACTAAATAGTGAAATAAAACATGGATTTTATGATTTTATTACTTCATGATGAAAAAAGGTGCGATTTTTTTTTTAAAACACTGATTCTGTTACAAGTAGATTAAAATGGGTTTTGGGATTTATATCACGATCACAATGAGTACGTATCTCACGGACAGGTTAGAATTTAGGAAGCTGATTTGCCAGAGAGGGGAAAAAAAAAAAAGCAGAGAGCAAATTACACATGCCTGATCTGCTATCACTAGATCGAACGGGTTAATTAAATCACAGCCTAAGGGGGTTTATGTTTAAATTCGAAAATGACTGCAAACCAGAAACTATTAAAACAACTGTTAAATACAACAATATACTTACAGAAATTCTGATGCTACAAGTTGACTTGCGCGCTCGCTCTGGGCGTTTCTACGTGTATGAGACTCGGCTTTTGTCTCTGTGAAGCCCTTGTCTTACGAGTGTGTTTCGATGCAGTGCGCACTGTCGTGTGTGTGTGTGTGTGTGTGTGTGTGGGTAAAGCTGAAATCTTAGTCGTCGCACTTAAATGTCGTAACTTGTGACAGATCGTCCAATCAAAAAGTTTTGTTGCAGTAAAGTTGGACATCCATTCGGAGACATCGAGTCCACGGAGATGTGACAAACAAATGTCGATGGCTATTGCACTCGGCGAGGAAGTGAAGAGGGTTGAGAGCGTCAGCCCCTTTCGCAGAAGAATCCAGCTCCTCTACTGACTGAATTAAAACAGAGCGTCTAGCGACTAAATGATCTGATAATCTCGTGATAAAATGAGGACAAATTCAACGGTGAGATTAGGAGTCTTCAGAGAAAGCCTTGTGCGTGTTCGGGAAACGCTGAGAATTGTAGTCTGGATCTTCGTCAAGTCTTTTCCGTAGGTCAGTTTTGATCTGAGAGAGATGAAAAAAAAAAAAACAGGAATACAAGTAAGATTACAGAATTTTTAAGTAGAATGATTATGATATAAATGATAAATGTATTAATAAGAACCCCAGCCATGTCAAAGTATCTTTCCCTTTTTTTATTTTATTTTATTTGGATGCCCAGTAATCTGTTACCTAGGTTTTAAGTTCTAACAAGATAATACAATAATACAATCTACAGCAGATCCTGGGCTTACGGATGCCCTCCTTCACTTTCGCCCTTTATAATAAAGATTTTTGCAAGGAATTTGCATCGGCATACGGACTAAAGAACCGAACCGCACACGGGTAAGTTGTGTGTACGTCTGCGAGTTTAAAACTTGTCTGTGAAAAGCCAAGTGAAGTGAGTTTCACAAAATCCTTTTCTGGTTTATTTGCATTGCCTATGTCTGAACAGTGCCGTTCAAACTGCGACACCTCAAATGCAAAGATGTGTAAATAAAAAAAAAAGAAAAGAAAAGAAAAAAATAAACGATTGTGGCGATACAGGAATCATGATACATCACAGAATCAAATATATTTTTGCTAACTTTCTTGGGACCCATGGTAGAGACAAGAAAAGGTGAAAACTAGAAAATAATTATTTTTTACATAATCGCAAAAAAAAAAAAGCAACTAGTGCCAGGAGGAATCATAAATGAAGGTTAAGTGAGGTTTAATGTCGTTTCTAAATTTTTTTGACTGTTTTTATATACAGTCTAAAAATATGATTATAATGTTGGAAAATGGTAATAATCAGTGATATTTTTGGTTGGCTGGAATGAATTATATGCATTTACATATAATTTGAACATACAGAATTTGGCCGTAAGAACTCGCCTCCAGAACAAATTAAATTCATATGTCGAGGTTCCGCTGTAACGGTTTTGTTTTGCTCCTGTTGCAAACAACCTGGCGCAGGTTTTACACCAATGATTTTACATTGCGCTGGTTTGTAGGTCTGTTCCATATTGCCTTGGAGATGCGTTGCATCATAACCAGAAAAAAAAGGTTGTCAAATTTATTTACCCAGTTAAAACGACCCACCTAGGATCAGATTACAGAATAAATTCTCGATCGATTGTTCGGCTGCAGGAATTGAGAATGTGCTACTTCACCATAAAATATACAGCAGGCATCCTTTAGTCGTAAACACCACCTTAAAAGCCTAATATAATCTATCTAATCACTTAACCACTACTGTACTAAATGTACTCGTCTGCTTAACAATTACAAATATCCAGTCTACTCGACCTTGACGTCTCCACTCCTCCCACTAAACATATGCAGCCAGGCAAACTGGTTTTACTCATGTTTTTTTTTTTTTTTTGGTCACCCGTTGTGTATAAGCGTCCTGCAGCTCTGGTGTGTCCAGCTCCCCCTGCAGGTTGTCCGGAGTGGTGACGGGCCGCGCTCCTACTGCGCGAGCGGCGATGGTGACGGCCTCCGAGAGGGAAAGGTGTGGGCCCTCACCCTGAGCAGTCTATCAGACACGACACACATTAGTACGAGTATTAAACATCATCTCCTTCTGTAATAAAACAAATTGTACTTTATTTCACATCACTGATCTCTCGCTTCAGTCAAAAATGATCCACATTCAGGTTATATTAAAACTGCTATTGGCTGCACTGTCTCATCAGTGCTTGCAGTGATTGATTGTTTTGTGGTCTGAGAGTGTACCCGGTGCTGAAATAACTCTCAGAAGAGCATGAACAGAAGCGTTCGGATATCTGAAAACTAATTCGGAACGATACTCTTAAAGAAGGTGAAAGTTTTCTTAAAGAGAGTATCGATACTGGTGACGAGACACGGATTCATCACTACGAGTCTGGAACAGAAACGTCCTCAATCGCCCGACTGAGAAAAAGTTCGAAAGTCAACTGGAAAATTCATCAGTACTAACAGTTTTTCTTAAGCTCTTAGGGATTCTTACGGGCCAGAAGTATTGGAACATTATTCGGGGAAATGGTTGAACAATCAACGGTGCTCGTTACAGCGAGACGCTTAAATGAAGAGATGAAGAAGTCTAAACTTCTGTCGCTCCATCACACCTTCACCTGTGCGGCCCCCCTGAAAGCAGCCCTACAGCTGCGCACTCGTGGCTCTTAAAGCGAATTAAAAAAGCAACAAGATTATTTTTTTAAAATTATGTATTATGTAATGTGTCTGCTTCTCAAGCAACCGATTTCCACGCAGTATTTATTTACCGTACTGATTTCATTACTTAGATTGATGGGAGCAAAATGACTCAGCTTTTACCAATTTACATGATTTTGCAGGACCGTCTGTTTAAGTTGCACATTTGGATGGTATGTAGCCAACAATCCAAGAGAGATGGAAGGGAGTAAAAGAATAAGAAAACCGGACAGAAGTTGTTTAGAGCAATGTTTACTTTTAGCTTTACGTTCAGTGGAGAATATTTCTTATTTTCCACCATTTGGTCCTCTGCTACAGAAACTCTTAAGCCTCTTAAACACTTCCCTCCTCTCTACTCTTAACGATTTTTACCTTAGGAGCTGTTTTTTTTAGGTCCAAGATGTTTCGTGAATCATTTTCATCTTTACTAAGATTTAGTTCTAAATTTTAAGGGAAAATTTTCTTATTGTCACAATTTTCTTAGACTTTAAGCTCAAGAAGCTTTCTGAATACGGGCCCTGGAGTGCGGATCATTTTTGACTCACCCTTGTATACAGTATATTAGACAAGAGCCTACCTTCCTCCTTTTGGCCGGCATTCCCTGAAGGTAAGCGTCAGACAGTGGAGGCTGAGCTTTTATCTTCCTTTGAGAAAGCATGTCATGCCTGATGATGGGCACCCACTCCTGTCACACACACACACACACACACACACACACACACACACACTTTTCACTCATGAAATCTCTCTTACTTATAATAAAAATGAAAAACTAATTAAGTCGTACAGGTGGCACGGACGCTGCCCATGGCTCCGCCTCCGCTCCTGACTCCTCCCTCTCGTTAGCTGCCGTTCCAGCAGACTCCCGTGTGTTCGCTGGGCGTGGCCTGTGTAGCGCGGCGAGATCTCGAGCTCTGGAGTCGGTGCTCTCTCCTGGAGACGCCATGGCCTCCTCAGCGGTGGTGGCAGGCGCTGGAGACATCTGTAACGCGACACGGCGCGGTCAGTAGGACTCTCGTTACACTTCAAATGCTGTTATATTAAAACATCTGTGGTACATCACGTCCTCTCACCTCCACCTTCTGACCCTCCGTCTCCTGGACCGCCTCCGTATTCGACTCCACTCTCGCGTTAGTCTCGGGCTGGAAGACGACGGAGAAAAGAACTTTTCAGGATCATATACGTTCTTCAGAGTCCTAAAGCACGTAGAGTGTTTAATCAGAACCTGACCTGTGTGAAGAGGACGTAATGCTGGATTTGGTCTTCTGTAACTGGGTTGTGGTCCAGGATCACATGCAGCCTCATGGACATCATACTGGTCAGCCAGTTCACTAGACTGGGATTTACTTCTGCAGACATCCTTCTCTGTAAACACACACACACAAATTAAATATATATTTATAAGCCAAGCCCAGCTAATGCTTACCAAGTATTCTTGTTGATATAATTAATAATTTTCCTAAAGATAAGAGGATTAAGTGTGGACTAACAATGCGATGGTTGATGACGGCCGTGAGCGCCCTCTGCTCTCCTCTTAAACAGTACAGGTTGAGAGCCAGACACTCGAACAGACCCTGAGTGCAGAGATACAGCAAGCGAGGACCAAACATGTTGCCTGGAAAGTAAAATCATACATCAGTTGGACATCCCTGAGTTTACAATATAATTTATTCTACTAAAAGGTGCAATTAGTTTAGGGCTGAAACGATTCGAATAACTCGAGTAATTCGATTACAAAAAATTATAGTGGCAAAATCTTCTTTTAATAAATTTTAAAAGCTTGCGTTATGTTTTCATGTAATTATTTGTTTGCTGTGACACAGCGCGCTTCCGGATGCAAGCCGCCAGTAAACACCGACGAAGAAGAAGCGCTTACGTCACCCACAAAGCGGAAGGAGACGCAAACAGTCAGCTGTGTATTGATTTGAGGGAGCGTTCTGTTGAGGGCTGCAAAATGGAAAGGAGCGGTAAAAATATCAGCGAGCCAAGAGAAGAAGAAACCAGCAAGAAAAAAAACTAAAGAAATTGTCAGTAAAGGCTTTTGTTATGCCTGAGCTGTAGATTTTGAAACTTTTAGTTCTGAAAGTTAAGTTGCACAGCTTACTGTTTTCGTAATGTTTGTTTTTTTGATACTTAGTCAATTGAAATACCTTTTTTTTTAGTTTTTGCATCTGAGAAAAGGCTTTAAAATAAGAATGTACGATACTGTAATGCACTTAATTCATCTCAGTCAACTTTAAGCTATTCCTTGTATTGTGAATAATGACAATGTTTATTTTTGATAAAATGCTGTATGCATTTAAAAAATAAAAGTAGATTTTTCTAAAAAGAAAAACCAATGAATCTTTGTTTTTTGGCAATTAATCGATTACATTTTTGGTAGAATACTCGATTACTAAAATATTCGATAGCTACAGTCCTAAATTAGTTTATTTAGTTTATTTATTACTTGTAAAAACAACAACAACAAGTTACACTATGTTGCTAAAAGTATTCACGTTTCTGGAAAAATGGTTATAAGTGTTAGAACCTAAAATAACAACTATATCAACTATAACTATGAACTTGTCGTATGTGCGAGTACCTGTACAGCGCAGTATGTGCGTTGCCATGCGGGTGAACTGCTGTCTGAGGAAGGACATGTTTGTCTGGATGATGTCGACTCCGTCTTGCACTG
Organism: Clarias platycephalus; assembly: GCA_030068275.1. Lineage (NCBI taxonomy): Eukaryota > Metazoa > Chordata > Actinopteri > Siluriformes > Clariidae > Clarias > Clarias platycephalus. The sequence continues at coordinate 7,810,483 of JAQQZT010000021.1, forward strand.
TGACTGTGGACTGAAACGCATTACAGAGAGAAAACTTCAGCCGGCTGTTGAAGTGAAGAAATGACTGCGTGTGTATGATGCAGATACAAACTTACGAAACTCTCAGCAATATACTCCTCCAGCCCGTTGATGAGATCTTCAGCAGCGGCCTGAAAAGAAGTCATAAATAATAACTTTAAAAATGAAATGATTGAGGCATTAATATCAGAATGGTCCATATAATAATGGAAATTTTAGGCTGACTGAAATTACAAGGTGTGTTCAAGTCAAACCGGGACTTGTGATGAAATTTTTCATGAATGAAGGCGAAAAATAAAAAAAGAAAGAAAAAGATTGACATTTATAGAAGACTTTAAGCAGATACGGTGATGAGACTCTTAGCCACAGTAAAATATTTTAAATCGTGTAAAAGTTTTAAAGTTTAAACAGTTGTACACAAAATCCTTCACTTACAACACTTGCACATTACAACTGTAAGTTATTTCCAAAGGAGTTCCTTGGAGGCCAGCGTTTCAGACGTGAAGCAGGCAGTCTGATCATGTACCGAAAAAAACTTGATGATATCCAAGCACTAGTGAAACACTGACATAAGTGCATTAGTTAGTGTCCAGGGGATTATTTTACTCTCATAACGGTTCGGTTTTCCTGCTCAATCGAAAATCCCGGTTTGGCTTGAACACCACTCGTCATTAAAGTGTTACGTAAATTAAGAGAATTGTTGATCAGAATAACAAGTTCAACATTTTCACCACACTGCTGTTTAATTCTAAAAATTTTTGTCTGAAGATATTCATTTCTAGGGCAATCTATTACGCTGGACAAGACAAATTATTTGTAATATGATGAAAAAGAAGAGAGAAGAGAGAAAAGAATTAAGGAGTGGCAGGAATACAACTTACTGGATGGCAACCGCCATAAAAAACAAGAAGAAGAATTTTGTAATAGAAAGAAAAGATGTATAGCTGTTATAGCAATTACTTCTCGTAGACATTACACAATATTAACCTTAACTACAAATAAGTAAACAAAAAGTCAAATAAAATTTTTTTTTTAAATCCCACGGAACGCAAAGCAACAGCACAAAGTCCCTGATTTACTCCCTACAAGCCTTTACTTACACTGACTACCGCTACATTACAGCTGAGCGTTACTGTAAGTAATTATCATCTACCCCTAGCCCACTAGAGACAGTAAAGGTAATGTGTACTCTGTCTTTATTCTGCTTAATTTTTTTTTTTTTTAGCTTTCTGATGGCTTTGTGAAGAGGGCTTTACAATATTGTGTCTTACAGCAATATTGGCATCAGTAGGCTCTCGTCCATTGAGATAGTGCTCATTGAAGAAGGTCGTGAGTTCGGGCTGGATACGACTCAGAGGCTGAGGGTTGCCATGCAGCAACACCACCATATCCACCATGGAGAAATTCTGGCACACCAGAGACAGCAGGTCTCCAAAGAAACCTGCCACAAAAATAGAGAATAATTAAAAAACAAAACTACTTCAAGCGCTTTTACCTTTCTTGGAACCGATGAGATATTTTATCTAAAACTTCACCACCACCCACTCACCCACTCACTCACTCACCCACAGCATCTCCAGCTCCAGGAGTGAACAGGTTGCTTGTTTGTGAAAGTCTTTGAATGAACTGGGCGATACTCTCGCTGTTACCCTGACCGGCCCCCAGAGACCCCATCATGGTGGACAGCACGCCCTGCACGATGCCCGTGAACAGCTCCGGGCTCAGCGTTTCCCCTCCTCCGCTAGGCGGGTGAGGAGGGTTCGGAGAAGTCGCTGATGGGGCGGATGGAGCAGAGGAAGCAGGGGAAGGCTGTTGGCTCGGGGGAGGAGGAAACACAGGCTCGTTGGACTGGAAGGAAAACAGGAAGAACGTGTGTTCTGTGTATGTCTAGAAAGTTTTTAAACAACAACTGGACAGTGTTCTTTATCAAAAAAAAAAAAAACTAAATATTTAACCTATGTGATAACTCTCAAAGTTGTAAAGGAGAAATATATATATATATTTTAATGTATATACAGGTAGGCCCCTACTAATGAACGGGTTCCATTCCGGGAGCATATTTGTAAGTTGGATTTGTTCTTAAATCGGGGACAAAGTGAGCCTTATACGCCTTTGACACAAATATATATCATACCGATCCACTCGACTAAATCTCTGTCCCCTTTCCCAACACTGCCATCCTGTGGCCAAAAAGCATAACCGAATTAATTTCACAGTGAAATGTTGTCTCTGCGACTTTCAATCGAAAGGGGAATCCCAGACATAATTTTTTCTCAGAGCAAATTTCCCCATAAGAAATAATGGAAACTCAGATGATTCATTCCACAACCCAAAAATTATTTCTATAAAAATGATTAATAGAAAAAGTAAAGATAAAACTAATTAACTTGCACTTTACCTGTGAAGCAGAGAAAGGAGAGGAGGAGGAGGAGGAGGGGGGAGGGGTTATTGTGCAAGACAACTTTCACATGCGCACGCAGGAATGTTAACTTTACTTAAACTAATTTACTCACAATGCAAATTTTTACTGGACGGCATTATATCTCAAAGCTGTTTTCCACTGTATTGGACTGTGAACTCTGTTTTGTTGAGGATTTTCCGAAATTAGGATTATTCACCATCAGGACAGATTTACAAGACAGCCACTTTGTTTCATCGTGCTCCCGGACTGATTCATTAAAACCGGTGAGGCCGACTTATTTCTCCCGCATTCCCCCCCTCACACATACAATATACCGGACTTTAGACATGCTATAGATTTCACTGAAAATATTGTATATAATTGAAAATATTGGGATCTGCTACACTGCAGTGTCTATTTTTTGTACAATACACTTGAGCTACTTCCGCGATTTGTTCGCATCTATGAATGTTCGTAGAACTGCGGTCCGCTCGTATCTGCAGAAATTCGTAACTCGAATGTTTGTAAATCGGGGACTACCTGTACAGTATTATCATGTTTGCTTATTTACTTGCAAGTACTCTAACGAATGTCTTTACATCCCGATTCCATGTTATTTAAACCGACACCGACCTGAATAAACTCAGACATGCCCTGGATGAAGGCGGGAACACCAGGCATCGTCACAGTAACAGAAGGAGAGCCTCCGGAGACGCTCCCGCCTACTCCGGCAGCTCCGCCCAATAGAGAGCCCAGCAAGTGGGGCAGGTTGCCCTCCGAACCCTCGTTCTGTGACTGGCTCATCGGGGCTGTGCTAGTAGTGGTAGAAGAGGTGTGTGTAGAAGTGTTGGCGGATGAAGAAGGGGCAGCTGAGTTGGAGGATGAGGAAGAGAAGGAGAAGGAATGCGATGAAGAACCAGTTGATGCTTGATCACCTAAGAAGAAAACATCAGAGCAAGCGTTTTAGCAAAAGGGAGATTACCCAAAATATCTGCCCCCCAGAAAATTGTGTGAAAGACTCCTTGTAGGTCATGATTGCACAGGCTGTCTGCTGCTTGTAATATTCCATGGCTTTTGAGAATACTTAAAGATTTTGGATTTGTGTGCTGCAGTTAAATTAAAAGTAGTGCTTCTCACCTGTGTGCATCGGCATTAGCAGCTGCCCGACCAAACCACTCACCATCTGAGAGAGAGGAGAATTACCCATAGTGCCCTAGTGAGAAGGGTTACGATTAGTATTTCTATTAGTGTTACAATACAAGTCATGTAAAAGTTATATAAAAGTGATGTAAAAGTGAAAACTCCACACCTGTGCAGGCTGTTGGCCGGTGGTGGGTGGCACTGATGCCCTCAGGTTGATGGTAGCTGCCCTGGCGCCGGCAGGCTGAGGAATCCGTGGGGTGAATGCGGGTCTGGTGATGACGACCCTAGCCTGTGGGGGTGGAGGAACGGTTGGTGCGTCTCCGTTTGTCGCGTTCGGCGCGGGAGTGCCTGACGGATGTCCGTGGTGGTGGCCGGCTGCGGTGGCCATTGCAGCTGCCTGCTGAGAGATCTGATGCACGATGGCCTGCATGAACTCAGGAGGCAAGCCAGGAATGTGCATGGGTGGGGCGGAGCCTTTAGAGGAAAGGAAAAAAAAAGAAAAAAAAAGATTTAAAAAAATTATAATAACCTAGAGATACTAGAAAGTGTAGAACATCCAAAATAGAGATGTTGGAAGTAAGCCATGACAAACTCAAAATGGCTTAAAATGGCTGCATTAAAGTCGGTATTCGGTGTTGACTAAGACACTGACCGGTCTGTCCAGCAGCGTTGGGATTCTGTCGGCCTGGGGCCGGAGCTCCGCTGCCTGAATCTGTTGCACAGAAATGCACAGATCAGTGGCTAGCGTTTGGTCAACACTAACGCCTCCCAATCCAGGTCTGAGAGCATTCCCCTTCTATGAGGATGCGCATCATCCGTATTCCATCTTTAATTTAGTCGAGTTTCAGACCGGGAATGGACGGCTAAGGTTGTGTGATTCAAAAAGAACCACACAAAATGTAAGGTAAATACGGTTCTATCGAATGTAGGTACCATCTAGGTTCATCTGCATCATCACGACAGGCTCCATGGTCTGGTGGGTGATTCTGATCACACGTGGCGTCCCCTGACCAGTCCCCTGGCTGGCTCCGTTGGGGTGAGATGATGGTGCCTGCGCATGCTCCTCCGCTTGACCGGACGGTTGAGACGGCTGAGGCTGACCTTCGCCAGCCTGTCTGCCGTTAGAGGTCATTGTAACGGTGGTTCCGATGTTCATCTGATGAAAAAATAAAATAAAATAAAAAAAAGGAAAAATTACTATAGTAAAAAAAAAGGTTTTGAGATGTAAGGCGGCTCACCGGTATCGGTATATGAGGCAGACCGCTCTGCAGCAGAACAGGCGACGTGTAGTGGGTTATGGGCCGGACCACGTGGAGGTGACGGGGAGGCTGCGTGGCCAGGTTGCACCGGAGATCACTCAACGCGACCAAGGTGTTGCCTAGGAGTCGAAGGGATTCGCCGACCACGTTGAGGGTGCGCTGGTCTTCATCGCGCTCTTGAGTCTGTCATACACACACACACACAAAAAAAAACATTTATAGATTTGACGATGATAATTCCTGAAGAACTCATGAGATTTTAAAGAAACGCAGCATGTACGTTGTTGTTGTAATCGGCAGAGCCGGCTGCTCCTAGGATGGAGTGAGTTCTCTCCATGAAGGGGCGGAGCCTTTCCTCTACCCGTCGCACTTCGGAGAGCACCTCCATCAGCTCTGACGGGCTCGGGTGACTGAGCAGACAGACAAGGGCAAAAGGTTGAGGACACAGCAGCTTTATTTTACAGCGCAAATACTTTAAGATAAAAAATAAATAAATGAATGAAGTAAAGATTATGGTTTAAAAGAATACTTCAGTACTTTTTTCCAGGCTAATCTATAGCTACTGCATGTGTAAGTCAAAAATGATTGCAAGAATCTCAACTATGTGTACTTGAGGGGGCAAAAAAATAGGAAGGTATATTTAATGTAAACCTACTTGAAATAAAAATGTAAAGACAGTTGTTGGGGCAGAAAGTTTGGTGTTAGTTAAAAAAAAAAAAAAAAAAATATGCAAAGGATTAAATCAGTGCGAAGAAGTGGAAAAACAAAACAAAAACCTATGCTAAGTAGTGATCAGTGATTTCTTTCTTTTTTTTTTTTTAAAGAAAATTAAGTACCAGTCTTTTTTTTTTTAAAGAATTACTCCCACTCTCTGTCAATACATCCAAAACTGGTGCAAACATGGTCATATAATCATGTTTCTTAAACATTTATTAACAGAATGCAACTAAGCAGCCATTGTACTTTCCCAGAATTGGAGACTCTCATAATCATGTACATACGAGGGGCGTTCAAGTCAAACTGGGACTATAGATTGTATAGAATAATAATACAGTTATGAGAGTAAAAACTCCCTTCATCTCTCTATATAATCCGCTGCTACACTAATGCACTTATCCCAGCGTATCACTAGTGCTTGTTTACCATCAAGGTAGAAAGTTTTCCGTGAGACATGATCATACTGCCTGGCCTTCTATGTTAAATTGTTCCTTTAACTCATTAGAGATTATGAATCTTACGAGTTCGAAGGCAGAGAACTCTCTGCGTCGAACAGGGCAAAAGGTCTTACTTTGGTCCAGAGTGAGGAGGGTCATCTGTCTGCGTGGAGGCAGAGGAAGAGGCAGGAGGTGGAGGTGGAGGCGGGGAGGTGTCCATTGGTTGTCCTGAAGAAGATGAGGAAGCTGCAGGCTCCTGCTGAGTGGATCCTTCACTCACCCGACCCTAAAACAAGATAATCATAATAATATACAAAGACTACATTTACCCAAGAGCAGAGTCGATATACTGTTAAAAATGTTTTTTTATAAATTGCTATTTCTAATGTCAGGAAGAGTCCGCACCTCCAGTCTGTGAATTAAAGACTGAGTCTCTCGTAACAAGTTCTCTGCCAACTGGAGCCTTATCCTCGGTTCACTCTGGGCTGATTGGTCCAGGTTAATATGCACGTCCACAGATCCATTACTCTGAGAAACATTTGAGGTAAAACATGTTTCTAATTAGAAACCTGCTAAAACACCATACAAGCCATGCTTCAAGTCAAATAACAAATCGTTAGATAAAGACCAACTAATCATATCATTAGTTAATTCATTTTATATTTAAACAAAGGGAGGTAACATAAATAGGGAAACATAAATGTGTGCATAGATGGAGCAAAAGACAAGAGAGGAAAAACACTAAAAATGTTCCAAGCTCTAAAACTTCAAATGAAACACAGCCTGAATCACATAGTGTGCATTAAATAAAATAAAAAAAAGCAAGGCATAAATACAATGACTTTGCATTTTTATATATAAATATACTGACTGCTCCCCAAAAAAAGGTCTTCATTTCAGAAGGATCAAATTATTGTGCTGAAATTTAAAATGATTGGAATTGGGATCTGTCTAACACATGTGCTGTCCTTAACCACCAACTTTGTGAAAGAAATGTGACTGTAAAAAAATAAAATAAAAAATAAAAAAATGGAGGAGATCACTTAAACGCAACACTTGATGAAACTGTGTGGTAAAAAAAAAAAAAAAACAGTGAAAACTAAATGTGACGAAAACTCACATGATTTGGACTAAACAGCAGTGTGGCCATAAGAAGACCATTTGTTAGTGAAACAAATCAGAATTATTATTTTTTTTATTTGCTAGCGAGCAGAAAGATTGGACTTTGGAGCGATGGAAAAAAGTCACAGAGTGAAGTGTGTGTTAGGGTAAGAAGGGAAGCGCATGAAAGTGATTTTAGACAGGCAGTGTATTTTTTTTCCTCCTGATGGTCAAGTCAAGTCAGCTTTTGTTGTCATTTCAACAACATACATAAAAAAATAACTAAGACACCTAATTAGCTGACTATGTGAGACCAAAAAAACAAAAACAAAAACACTTTAAATTAACAAAAAACTACTTGAGAACAATACAAGAAAACAACAAAGTGCATGCGCAAATGTGTAAACAAGAGGCACAACATGACAAAAACATGACACAATCCAATACTCTGTGGTAATGAGGTAATAAGTTGAGGTAGTGAGATGAGAAACAGTGAACATGTTGGTATTATGGTATTCTGGATACATCACAGAGAATGAGCAGGTAGTGAGTGTCTACATCTGTGTAGTAACTAGTTAGTAACCTAGTAAATATCTAGTTATCAAGCGCCGTAATTCCCATGACGTCCTGTTAGCAAAAGTGAATCCTGAGATATAATGCGACATTTTATTAAAATGTACCACGGCATGATATGTTGCAATATCACTTACCTCTAATTATGACATGTTAAGATTATGACATGTTAAGATCGGTTTGTAGAGACGCCACTTACCCCAGTGCTCGTGTTGACTCCATCCCCAACGCCAGCCATCATCTGCTGCACAGACATCTAAATAACGACAGATACAGAATCTTTATTTATTCTCCCACTTAAAAAGATGAGAGAGGCCTGTAATTTTCATCATAGGTATACCTTAACTATGAGAGACAAAATAAGA
>JAQQZT010000021.1:7831861-7846035 GCA_030068275.1 Clarias platycephalus
TATATATATATATATATATATATATATATATATAGAGAGAGAGAGAGAGAGAGAGAGAGAGAGAGAGAGAGAGAGACAGAGAGAGAGAGAGATGATTTATACATGGCATACAGGTTTTTTAAAAAACTAAATACATATTTTAATCCTTGTTTAAACATTCAGCCATTCAAGAGTTTATACATATATTTAACTTCAAAGAAGCATAAGTCAGTCAAATACATTGTTGACTGAATCAAAGAGATTAGCTTAGCTTAGCATACAGCTAAATATTTAGAAATTATTAAATAATGTTATAATATTTCAGTGTTGGTGAACTTGTATTTGACTACACGCAGGTCGAAAATGATGGATATGGTCTTTAATCTAATCTAATCAAACAAGACTTTTCCACTGAAGTTAGACATTTCTCCTGTAGGTGGCTGTATATACAGAATATATATACGTAGTAGCACGCGTCACACTCCAGTGGCCTTTAAAATTCAAACTGTTGGAATTAGATTACAAAAAAAGTTATTACTTTGGATTAATAAACAAATATGTGCCAATGTAGGTTGTGTCAGACACAATTGTAGGTTATATAGTGCATCTATAATAATTATATTTTAGACATTTCCTTATGTTTTTCTAATTTCTTTGCATGTTTATTTTAAATTATTTAAATAGAAGTTAAATTCAACGAATGTGGTGGCACGGCGGCTTAGTGGATCCGGGATCGACTGTCCACCAGCTCCAGGGTTTATTCTCCTTCTATAACTACTATTTGATCTACCTTTATTAATTACACTAACTCTCGGTCAGTAACTGACGTTGCAGTTAGTTAGTTCCAATATTACTGTATTTCATAATATTGAAGTGTTCAGTATTAAGAGACTCCAACAGCATTTTCCCTTAAACCAGAACTGGAGCAGACTAAAGATCAGTTACACAGGATAGCTATCTCAACTGGTGTTAAATGGGTTAAAATTGAAACTGTATCTAATCATGAAATCATGCCTCATGTTTGTGAAACCTTGCTCCCCAAACCTTGTGAGGTAAATGGTCCATGAAATTCAAGGAGCAGTACAAGGCCGAGGCCAGAGATAAGAATCACAATCCAGGCGGTTAAGCCATCGACACCACTCTGCCAGGTCTTAACGATGAAAACAGATAGTTTGGAACATTATTGGTTCATTTATTTTGTAGTATTTCTTCTATAACTGTACAGATCCTGAATCCAGTGCCTTATCAGCGAGAAGGAATTAGAGCATAACAGCTTTCCGTCATTAATGGATTACGTTCTTTAATTGAAAGTACATTGGAATAAACAACTCAAACAAGAGCCGTTTAGCTGGCAGTGGCTTACGACACTGACGAGCAGTGCTGACTTGATTCTGCTTTGCAGGTTCACATTTGGAAAATTATTCATCTTAGAAAAAAAAAAAAAAAAAAGTCTTGGTAGTTGAAGAAGTTGGCTTGGTTCCAAAACACACATTAAATTCGCTTTTGACTGAAGTAATTGACTCATCACGAATTATGCATAATAAAATTAGTTTTTATAGTATTGCCCTGGGTACATTTTTACTTAGATAAAAAAAAATAAAGCTGTTAATGTCTAAAGTATTAAGCAGTATGATTTCATTTAATGGTCTTCTTTCAACCTTTGCCATCTAGAAAGCCACCAGGTTCATAAACGCATCTTAAAATCCACCAATGAGTCGAGCTATTAAACTGGTCACAACAGTAATAATAATACCACCAGCAGCAACAACTAGAATATTACAGACTGTGATTGATCTAAATCCCGATCCTCCCGGCTATACTCCGTTTATTTACACGCTAGACTCCACTCTGCATATCGCATTTTAATCTTCCAAACAAATATTACTTGAAAGGCACCAATTTCACTGCATAAAATTAATGATTCTTGTCCTTATTGTAAAAACTTGAGAATGTCATTAAAACCTCGTTTCAATTTCTTTTTCCCCCATGAATACTTCTGCCAACCCACTGTGCTGTAAACCTTTGAAATCTCTTCATGCAATCACTCAGTCTGTCAATCAGTGACTAAACTGGATTTGCCAGATTCCACTAACTTGCTTTCTTTCCGTAGAGGGTAAAGTCTACGTGTATATACATCTAGAAGTGTATTGAAGCTGTATAATCCCATTTGATCCAACATTATTTGCTTATTGTTTACAATACGTACATATAAACACATGGCATGCTTTTACATGATTTGATTACATTGATTCTTTTAGCAAAAGCAATGTTAACAGTAATGGAAAAAAAGCAGATACTTGTTTATCTGCCGCAAATGGGTTACTTTCCAAAACAAGTGCACAAGGACTTTTATTCCTTTGATTCCACAGCAATAATTTTTTTTTTTAATTTATTGATGAATTTAGGTCCTTATAGTTGATGATGTGGAATTTCCATCAAACATGTCCTGTTATATTATAGCAAGTCTTAACTTGAGTTTCAACAACAACAAAAAAAAGATTTTTAGAAATGTTCCATAAATGTGAAAAACTTCTTTTTTACACAAACTTAACCATAGTTATACTTTTTTTTTTTTTTTTTAAATGGTTGCATATTAGAATGGGTGCATTAATATTACTCACTCACTCACTGTCTACACCACTTTATCCTGTATACAGGGTCATTGGGTGGGGGGGCACAAGGTCGGGTACACCCTGACTGGGGTGCCAATCCATCACAGGGCACTCACACACTCATTCACACACTATGAGCAATTTTGGGGAACGCCAATCAGCCTAATCTGTGGGAGGAAACCGGAGTACCTTGAGGAAACCCACCAAGCACAGGGAGAACATGCAAACTCCATGCACGCAGAGACGGGAATCGAACCCGGACCGTGGAGGTGCAAGATGACCGTGCTAACCACTATATATATATATATATATCCTAAAATCATACTATTAATCATGCTTAGACCAACTGATTTCTATCAGATCATTTTATTTCATAAATAAACACACAACAAGCGTGATACAGTGATAAATATCTGTTTACACACTGTAAGAATCTGTATTACAAAATACAGCGGAATTGATAAATGCACTTGATTCATGGGGGTGGAGGGGGGGGCGGGGTTTCGTAACAGTCCCTGATTTGTATTTATCTGAAATCACATGTGCACTGGACTTCTGATGTGCTGTAGCTGTATGTGCAATCTCAGATAAAGCCTCGCCAAGAACCATGTTGTTTCGCCCCCATGTCAGAATAGAGTTCCTCTGTTGCATAAGAGTGTTGGAGATATTGATTTAACAACGACGACGACAAAAAAAATATTTAAAATCAATCTTCTCATTAAATAGTTTGTCATTTCTTTTTGCATCTTATTATTTTTTAAAATATATTCCCCCCCCCCCCCCCCCATGATGTGGTGTACTGTATGATCATGCCACAGGCTAGTGTCATGTCCTTTCATAGGCAGCAAGAGGTACAAAGGCAGGCTGACATCATTGCACAAGACCAGGAATGTTGCATTTCTCTACTTAACTCAAGAACATCCAGTTATTGCTGAATTTAACAAACAGAGGGGACATTCCCGTTTCGGACTCAACTGAGCCGAAATACCAGCGAGGTGACGTCCGCTTTTCCGTGTCATGTCATACAACGTGCAATTGTGAAAACTGACGTAAGAAACGGTTATAAAAGTTCGTAGGCCTGTCAGTTTTCACCTTGGCCATTTAAGTTTTATTTGAGTCTGTAGAACTTGACGTATATGTTTTTCGAGCCCTTATCGACTTTTATTTCACTCAAACCCTAAGCAGGTCTAAGCAGCAGCAACAGCACTGGAATAAGGATGTCAGAAATGTGGACAAAATGTGAGTCAAAGTAATGTGGCATGGGGTTGAAAAGGAATAACCGCTCACACACAGCTGTCGATTGTCAGGTTAGAAGCATAAAGGAAAAAAAAAAAAAAAAAAAAGACTCCACAAAATCAAAAGATAATTCCGGCTAGACAGTATGTAAATATGAAAAAACAAACAAACAAAAAAAACCCTGATATAAGAAGCTAATGAAAAAAAAGCATTTTATTTCAGGGGTGTACAAATGCATGTCCTGGGTGCCTGGGATGAGGGGATTTTGCCACCATGAAGGGTGTTAGATTTTAAACATACTCTCTAAAGATTAGTGTGAATTATTATAAAGTGACGCATCTCATAACCTCGTGCTAATCATTAAAAGGGGAATCATCTTTTTTAAGAACGTGAATCTGGAACCAGTCAATGAAGGTATTAAGAGAAATAAATACCAAAACACAATATGTGTTCCATTCAAATTGTTCCTACTATATTGGGAAAATAATTACGTTATATTACTTTACATCAGGCTTCTGGACAATCAGATATCTGTACTGTGCAAAAAGTCTTGAGCTCTCCTCATTTCTTCATACTCAACTGAATGATGTAGATTAATAAAAGAATTGGGAATGAACGTTTTTCTTACTTCAGGTTTCGACAGGTTGCAAACTGTCAAAAATCTAAAAGTGTAATGTTTACGTAACATCTTCAGCAGCGACCTCATTTCCCCTCTCGTCTGTTCCAACCACTCAGCATTCAGCATCATCAGTACACTAATCACCGGCCTGATCATCTGTAATCACCTGCACCTGGGTCATGCCTTAAATTAGATGGTTTTTATTAATGCTTGAATGGTTCATAGGTGACTGTTATTTTTACTGGTTAAGCCACACATTCATCTGAAAATGCACAGGTACAGGGATTTGAAGTATTCCTCAAGACTATATTAAAAATACAAGACAATCTCATTCTCTGAAAGCAAAATATGAAAAAACTGACACTCAAGGCTTATGCACAGTACTTTTCTCTTGCATAAACGTTTTTAAGGCAAGCAAATTTATACTTGTGTTTTTTTCCCCATTTTACTTATTATTATTATAATACTTTAATGCATTCATGAGTGGCTTGCAGTTGGTCATATGGCTTTCCAGGTCATCAGATGACAAATGAAGAAAAGGGCATCACCATGTTTTCAACTAAAATAACTGCAATGTAATAGTGTTGATGCTACAGTAGGAATTAGTGACATTTAAAGACAAAAAAAAAAAAACAAGCGGCACATAAATCGCTCCCCTGAACACAGATACTGTGCCTAATGTCAGACGGGTTTGTGTGTGTTTCCACGGGAAAACAACCTTTTACTTGTTCATGCTGTGGGAATATAGACTAAATCAACCCAGGAGATCAGCTGAGGGATGAGAAAAAAAAAAATAAATAATAATAATTTGACAAGCCTTCTGCCACGGCTGAACAAACTCTAGACTTTTTGACAGTTTTAAAGTTTAGCTACTCTGTCGTGGTGGTCTTAGTGAGAAGAGTGGAGACGATGAAAGATTTATATCATGTAGTTCAAGAAAGAGAAAATGGTTGGCTCAGAGTGTTAAAGCTCAGAGATACTGATCAGAAGGTCGGCGGTTCGAGTGCCAGGTTGCCGCCCTTGAGTGAGGCCCTTACCCCGGTGCCGTCTAATGGCCGACCCTGCGCTCTGACCCAACAAGAATACAGAATGTCACTGTGCAGTAACGTATACGTGATGAATGTACTGGTTATGGAGCCACCACAGATCTCCACTCTTTCCCTCCAAACTCCTATTTACTTTGCAACATACATACTCTAAATACATTTAATAATCATGTATGGTCATGTATGAATGAAATAATAAATTGAAGCCATGGGTGTCATTTTAGGAATATAGGAACTAAGTGCATTCAAACTAAAGGAACTGGAGAAACGTCCCAAAGTCTGGATAAACGTTGCTCGTTGGCGAAATCGTGGCTGAGAATGTAATGCCGTGTAAGAACGGTTTAAAAAGGTTTAGGTTTAAAGTGCCTCCAACAAATAGTTCTTGCATTTCTATTTATATTGAACCCCATTGAGTCGATTATAGGAACGTTGATAATAATACTAACAATAATAATGAAATCCTCATCCAACTTAAATGTGCGAAAATTAATTTCCCCTACATTTGTTTCGAATTTACCTGAAGGTTTAACAGTGACAGCCTAACACAAATATTGCACACGTTTAATAATAATGCGATGGAAATCGGTACCGAATTTAAAAAGGCAGGGGAAAAAAAAGTTGATTTAAAAACGGGTTTCCAGCAGCCCTGTAACACATTTGGTTAAATAGGATCCAAAAAAACAAAAAAGAAAGGCTCATCATGTCTGTCCGAGCAACATAACGAAAGGACTGAACGCGGATAAAATCCCGCTGTTCGGTTTCATCATGCCGCACTTGACGGATCTTGGCAGGACGCTGTTAAACACACCCTGCTGGGAAATATGCCTTCCTTTCCATCTGTTCTTAGAAGAAGTGAAGGACTGCAAATGTGATCCCGGTACGGCTTTAAAGCAACCGTTCTCTAGCCAGGTGGTATGTCTTCTGTAATATTAATAATAATAATAAACATTATGATTTGGAAAATTACCAAAAGCAAATGTAAAATGCATTACTAAAAGCATATTACAATATAGCATTTACTCCAACAGCTGTCTCTTTACTGCACGACACTGTAGTGTTCTCTCTAAAACCGCATGCTCAACACCTGCTCTAGAGATATAAAAACTCTAATTAAAATCCATACTCTATACAAAAATAATCATTTCGGAAAAAAAAACAAAAAAAAAAAACTATTAGGCTCTATTCTTCTCGCAGTACAAAATACTGGCCTCCTGGGACACTCCGGAGAGAATTTCCAATCCCAGCGCTCCGATTAAACCTGAACGGGCGTTTCTCCGGCCTGAGACGCCACCTTTAGCCCTGATCGTCTTCCGTCAGGACCGCGCCACTGGAAAAAGGGCGTGTTGACGTACGCACATCGAACCGGGATATATAGCTTGCCGTCGAGTGTCAGACGATGTTGATCCCTCCGCACGCCGAGGCCCGCTTGCTGCAGTATGTGGAGCTGCCGTGGTTCGACGTGCTGCCGTTCATATGCGAAGTCTTCATCTCCATTTGGCATGCGGCGATGGCGGCGTTCAGCTCCACCTGTGCTCGGTGCACCACGTAAAACATCAGCCCTATGCTGATAAAGATCTGAGGAAGATAAAGACATGAGAACGTCAGTTTAAGTAGAGTATCCAATATCAATCAAGTATGCGTAGAGTAATGGCTCTAGCCCTGCTGTTTCATGTTAAATTAAAGCAATGGGAACAAATGCATTACAGTGAAAAAAGTACATAAAGATACATTTTAAAATTTTATTGTTTATGTAACACCCTCAGCAGCAACCTCGTTTCTCCTCTCGTCTGTTCCAACCATTCAGCATCATCAGTATACTAATCACCGACCAGCCTGTTTCTCACTGGTTCATGCCTTAAGTTAGATGTTTCATTTAATGCTTGAACGATTCATAGGTCATTGTGTGGGTTAACAAAGAAAACGGTCTGAAATTGCTCAGGTACAGGAACTGGAGAATTATTCCTCAAGACTGCCTTGAAAATACAAGCAAGTCTGGCTCTTTGGAAGCAAAAGATGAAGAACGTCTACATGCCATCAATCAACATCCGGGCCACATCTGGACCGATGGCAGCCAATTCTTGCACGATCAATTCTTTGGCTTTGGCTCTTGAGGATTCTCAATGGGATTAAGGTCTGGGGAGTTTCCTGGCCATGGACCCAGGAAACATGAATTTCGATGTTTTGCTCCCCGACCACTTAGTTATCACTTTGCCTTACGGCAAGGTGCTCCATCATGCTTGAAAAGGCATCGTTCCTCACTTGGATAGTTGTCTCTGAGGATATTTTTGTACCATTCTCTATCCATGGCTATGTTCTTAGGCAAAATTGTGACTGAGCCCACTCCCTCACCCGAGAAGCAACCCCAAGCATGAATGGTCTCAGGATGCTCTACTCTCGGCATGACACAGGACTGATGGTGGCGCTCACCTTGTCTTCTCCAGACAAGCTTTTTTCTCAGCTGCCCCAAACAATCGAAAAGGGGATTCATCATAGGAGATGACTTTACCCCAGAGCTCAGCAGTCCAATCCCTGTACCTTATAAATGATATATGAATGACCTCATATGAGGGACATGACATTTTCCCCCCAACTACATTGTCTATCCTTATCCAATCCTCTTATGGGGACACTTGAGAAATTGCAATATAAACTTATTTGTACAAAAACAAATATGCTTAGAGACTTCCTGGATGGTGGAAGTGTGGTCAAATTCTTCTCCTCGTCATTGTCCCATGACAAAAGATGGTTATCTACATCAGACACTATGTCTAGTGGTAGTAAGTCAAGCTTACTAGACTTGTACTGTGTTATAATTCTCAGACACATCGCAGGAGATTATGACCTGTATGATGCGAAAAAAGTCAATCAAAACAGCCCAGCTAATCCTCGCACTGTGTAAACACCTGTGACAAGTTCAAACCGTGCCCTTTAATCCTCTCTGTATTACTCAGTGCACTCCAGATAATTGTGAGATGCAAGGAGTGCAATTTCCTTACTTGTAGACTGAACAGAAAGTATCCGCTGATGCTCTGCTCGGCTATAACGTCCTCTATGGTGCGCAGCGTGGTGCCCAGGTAGGAGTTGAGGAGCTGGGTGGGCAGCAGGCCAGCCGATGAAGCCACCAGGTAGTCTGGCAAGGACACGTCTGTGATCTAAATGGAGAAATTAAAAAAATAAAAACACACAACATTTTAAGCACTGTTTATGCACTACAAGGGACTGCCTGAGGACGTGTATAATGCCTGCTTATAAATAGACACAAATTCATTTTTTATCTCATTATACATCTGAGCAGTTGAGGGTTAAGGGCCCTGCTAAAGGGCCCAACACTGGTCGTGGGATTTGAACCTGGCACCTTCCGAACCATGCCTTAACCCCTGAGCTACCCCTGACGCTGTTGTATCAGAACAGGAACAACGCAGTGGTGTTAAGTTACCGTTCGGACATCACACCGCCCATACTTATGCTGTTATTTTCCAAGTACGGTACATCAGAAATGTTTGATTCCATTTTTTCTCACTCACTCATCCTGTACAGAGGAGACTTCGGGCATATGGTGTGGCACTAAGAATGTACCTGCAATTAGCTGCTAACCCTGGTGAACAAGGACCCGAGGCGGGACTCGACCCCGGAGGTGCTAGGCCACTGTGCCGCTATACCTTTTTCACTATAGCAATTTGCCAACGATTACAGATAAAAAAAAATTACAGTTAATCAATCAGAATAAAGACTTTCTGATTGATTAAGTGGATTAGAAAGCTTGTTGGTTCAAATTGGAAAACAAAAGGCTAGGTGTGTCGCTGTTGTCTTTCTTTATATACTCTTAATGGTGAAGGAGCTCAACAAAGGAAACGAAAAACCCTGGGATTTTCATTACTTTCAGGTCTACCAGAAATACCAGAAGTAGATCAAATTTGAAAAACAACAGATTTCTTTGTAGATGAGAGAAAAAAAAAAAATCTGCTCAGTCAAAAATAAATGGTCACATCCACCGCCCAATGTGAACAACGCACTGGTGCTTAATCCTGTATCATTAAAGGCAGCAGGTGGATTTGATGAAGAAAGCATTTTTTTTTTTATTAGATCAGGAAGCAGCAACAAATTATCGGTGTCAAACTTCTGTAAAGCTAAAGAACGATTTAGAAAACAGGTGCAATGCTGTTGTAATGCAAACACTATAATTCTTGCTCCGTATTTGTATTGGCACAAATCTCCGATTACGGCGCACCCTATCATTTTCATCTCCCTGATAATCCCTATTAATTTACCGATGTCGTCAGTTACACGCCTATGGCTAAAGCTGAATACCTACAATAGCGTTTGCGCAAAAAACAAACAAAAAAAAAACTTGGAGCCTCAATTAGACACAAAACATTAGGACAACCGTAGAAATCTCATACTGAAGTCCCTTTTTTCGGCCACGTATGCAGCGTACATCGGGTTTGGGTTACCCGCATAATGCAGCGTATTGCGTTTCGGCAGAAAACGCACGACATGCTGAAATGTAGACATCGGCACAAAGTGCTTAGCGAGGAGGAGCAGACGCAACAAAACTCCGGTAAGAGCCGACCAGATGTGTCACCATACGCAAGGTTGTTGGTTTCTTTCCTCGTAAATACGGAGAAGTAATACGAAACCAACGCTATTACATTCCTGTCAAGGGCCTTTGAGGTCAATAAGTAATAAGTGCGCCAAAAATGCTCTCTAGACGCCGTTGTGAGAATCCAGTCATGACTCAGTATCTCGAGCGAACACAAAAGGACAAAAATGTTGAAGCTCTTTCTGACCTGCTCTTCAAATATGATATCGTTAATTAGCCAGTGGAATCAATTTCATTTCATTCCCTTTTCATTTCATCCAGTTCAGGTGTGAGAATGATTCCTCGTGCTCCCAGAACCCCTCTTGTACAATCCGAGTCCTGGAATATGTCCACACCCACAGGGAAGAAAAACTCCATAAATGTGATAACCTGGTCATTCAGTACATTCAGGTCGTCTGCTTACTGAATTAATTTTATTGCCACATAACGTTGCGGAGTCTAGACCTGAGCAACTGAAGCAACCCCAGATCATAACACTGTCTCCAGAGGCTTGTACAATGGACACTATGCATGATGGGTGCATCACTTCATGCGCTTCACTTCTTACCTCTGAAATGGGTCAATCTGACCTCATCAGACCACATGACCATTTTTAATCTTTATGCTCCCTAGTAAAGTGAATCTTTTTTTTTTCAATCCTTGAAGTGGTTTTCTTCAAGCTGTTTAGTCCCAAATCATATTGTGTGTGTGTGTGTGTGTGTGTGTGTGTGTGTGTGTGTGTGTGTGTATGCATTGTCTTTTTTTTTTCTATTGACCAAGGCTCTCTTTGATGTCTATAGATGTGCGGCTCAGTGGTAGCTAATTTACTTAGCCCCGATACGTGTGCTAACTGGATAATGAAATAGTAACATATGGAACCTTTAATAAAGATAAACCCAGCTGTCTTGTATGGATCAAGTAGGTAACATACAGTTTTAATAAAGAAACACATACTGTTTGAGATACAAGAAGCGTAACCAGTAAGTTATTATTTGTTTTATTACGCACACTTGTATTTAAATATGAACACAATACGAACCTATGCAATTATCTTATCGCAAAAAAGATGCAATTTAGGTAATGTATGCACAGTCAGTAATTCATGAGGATTTTTTCCTGAATTATGCTAAACATGATCTATGGATTCAGAGACTTGTGTTAAAACGGTCCAATCAAAAGCCTGATGAGTGCATTATTTGTTACTAGTGGTAGGTGTGAGTGTGGATTTGGTGAGCAGGTAAGGCTAATTTGGTGATTTGAGACATTAATCATAATATTATATTAGAATTATAATAACAGTGATGAACTTAAGCCACTTGTGGCGGTGAATTGTGGTGAATAAAAAACATAGACATAGTACTTAGCAAAGGTCGCGGCCGCCATGTTGTGAAAGATGGATTTCAGGAGCCAGAAAAAAATGAGACCGTACATATAATTTGTTTGATGAGACTACTTCTAGTGCCATTATTTTTTTTAAGTCAATATAAATAGGTTTGAACACTAAATGGTATATTTAATAGTTAAATAACTTTTAAATTGCAATGTGCTAGGATAACCGCAATGCCAATTTTTTATCGGATCGTGACTACCTTAAAAACCAGAAGCCTATAACTAACTACTGAGTAACAACAAGTTCAGGAATGAAAAGAAGAGGCTAATACAGTAGGTTTCCCTAAATACGAACATTCGAGTTAGGAACTTTCAGAAGATACAAACATACATTCGTGGATGTTCAATCGTTGAAGTTAGATCACATGTCCAGGGTGTTATATCACATTGTCAGGTGTGTGCAGCGTGTATCCCAGGATGTCTGGAAGCAATTGTTAAAGCAGCGGCATGGAGCTGGTGCTGCTAAGACGTGCCAGGCAATAACGATGGAGACAAAAATGACAATTATTGAGAGAATGGAGCGAGGTGAAAAGATGGCAGACATTGTTCGTTCAACCATCTAAAGAACACTCTACTGTAATATTCTGTGTAAAGCCAATTGTGTTAGTATCCTAGCACCTAGACAATGTTTGTTGGACTTACGAACACACTGGACTTACAAACAAACTCTCGGAATGGAACTCGTATTCGACTTACAGTATTGTAAATATTAAGATTAATGTTTGAGTAGTTAGATTATGCTGATTTATGCACTTTTTTCATTTAAAAGAGCTCAGAATTTTATTTCTCCTACTCTATGTACATTTTTTGCTGTCCTGAAAAGAAAGCGAGGTCAGATCCCAGTGCCTTGAGAGTAAGCTTTGCTTCTGAAGTCTACAGTCATGCTGACACGACCCCGTTTACCCCTCTGAGGGGTCATCGAACAAAAGCCACTTGTGCTAATAAAGTATTGAAGCGAGTCTGAAGAAGATATCGTTACACACAGTTTGGCATTACAGTCAACCTCAACGTCTTAATGTCGCACCTTAAAAATTTAAAAACCTTAAAATCTCATGAGTACAACTAAAGTTAAAGAGGGGTATAAAGTATTTCAGACATATTGTCAAACACCGTGCAGTGTGTTAGTCAAGGTTTGGATGCAGGTAGATCTGAAGCAGGGTGGGGTTGCCAGCTGAATTTAAAAGCATGACGTAATTGTTTTTATGGCGCAGCATAGACTAGGGCTGGATGACTGTGTGTGTGTGTAACTAGGCACATCATTGTATTTCAAGGTGCACAGCCCCAGTTAACAATAGCAAACGGCTTAACAAACGAGACACACATAGGATTATGGGTAAAAAAAATATTTTTTAATGAAATGCTTCCTTAAAAAAAACTTAATCAACAAATTATTTAATTATTTATAGATTAAGCAGTTAAGGTTTGAACCTACAGTTATGTGAAAAAGTGTTTGTATATTTGTACTATATACTGATTTTTTTTGGCATATTTGACACATTACATGAACGACACATTACTGTGCAAAAGTCTTAGGCACCGTCTTACATGCTGTACCAATTTTGTTGTACGTTTACCATATCTGCATAATAATGTACAAAATCATTCAGTATTTCCATATACAACTTAAAAACTTATAAATAAATAACATTACAGGAGAATATATGCATGGCTGTAAAGAAAAAAATATACAGTATAAGAAAAACCTAATGTACGCTCCTGGCATTTGCAGAAAACTAGAAAGGAGCGAGTGTGACAAAGTTACCAGAAGAACTCATATTCTCCAGCATGTTCAGTAAAACCTAACAGCTGTTTTCTTATAAAACTGCACAAATCTGTCTAAAACTCCTGATTTTAAGCAACGAGTTTTCACTCCAAATATTGACTGTTTATTTTATTACTCTTTGTAGACGTTTCTTTTATGCAGAAATGTTTTCACAAGCATCTTTTGCTTATGCCATATTTTTGTATGTGCCCAAGACTTTTACGCAGAACTATAAGTAAAACAGCTGTTAGGTTTTACTGAGCATCCTTTCTATTTTTACTCTGGTTATTTTTTGCGTAAAAACAAAATTTGTTTGATGATCATTTAATTGGGACAAATATGCACAAAAAACTTCACAGTTATGTATTTTATGTAGAATATATTCTCTTTTTAAAGGCTGATAAGATGCCATCGTGCTCATGAGAAGCATTCGACTGCTGCTTTCCTCTCGACTAATCAGCCGAGCTTTGCACTGGTTTCAAAGGCTTTATTGTGAAACCACTTTCTTCATCAAATGGCACTTAGGGAACAGATTTTCACTGGACTCACCCTCATGAGTGTAATTACAGAGGTGGAGAAGAATAATGCAATATACAGCGCTGTGCAAAAGTCTCGTCCCAACCCTTATTTCTTCATATTCTGCTGCTTCCAAAGAGACAGACTTTTTTTTTTTTTAACCATAGTCTTGAGGAATAGTTCTGTCTAGGCTTCCTGAAGGTTTTCCTCTCATTTTCAGGCCAGTCCCCTGTACCTGAGCAGACTCAGGGGGTGTTGATGGTTACACTATAATGCATGTGAATACCACAGGCTTAGCTCGTACCAGTCTGTTTACTTCAAAACCTGAAACACCTGCTCTTCAACTACTATAATGTCTAAAGAGATTACATAACCACAAGATATATATATATATATAAAAAAGGCCTCAAAGCTCTTCTGTGCTTTTTTTTTTTAA
>JAQQZT010000021.1:7861115-7874329 GCA_030068275.1 Clarias platycephalus
AGCCTGGCCGGGAATCGAACCCGGACCCTGGAGGTGCAAGGCGACAGTGCTAACCACTACACCACCGTGCCGCCCATCCTCTTTTTCTTTTTTAAAAAAAATATTATTTAATATTATTTATTTGAATACTCCATTTTCTTTTTTTAATTTTTAGGTCATGGGCGGTCGTACAAGCATTTTACTTAATATACTGTGTATGACAGGTGTATGTGACAAATAAAATGTCAATTTCAATTTCTTAATACCTTCTACTCACATTAGGCTGTGGTGTATGTACATTGCTTGTTAGTTATGAGCAAGTTTTAAAAAAAGTTATTTGCTTATGCAATACTTTTGAAATTACTATTTTATTAATTTATTACTTAACTTTTTTTCACCACACAGTGGCGCCACTGTACAATTTTATTTCATGTACTCTGCTTTTGAGACATTTGTTATTTAGGCTACAATTGAACTAAATGGGGAAAAGTTATTTTTACCACAATATTATTATCAATATATCATCATATGTAAAATAAATATATTTTTTCCTTTTTTTAGTCTAAATATTTCCAATATAGTTCTAAAAACCAAAGGAATCAATTCAACACACATGTGATCCTGTGTTGCAGCTCATTAACACAACACAGCATCATTAAATCATATGGGTGTATGCATCATGACTATTACATAATCTATCAAAAATTATCATCCTATTATCAGTGTCGGTCCATGCCATAAGGCTTCTGTTTTTAACATTTTTTCTTTTTATCTTAGAGTTATTATGGCATGCATGTGGCATTTGGTCTATGTTCTTAAACCCCTGATCTTAGGTATTACTTACACTGGCCTTAAAACTATTTTAAACACTGCAAACCTTTAAACCCTTATTGATGTCACAAAAGTGACCTTTTATGGCTTATGAAAATGTCTGTACTTTTTAACAGACTTCTTGCTGTTATATTTTTTTTTATGACTGGATGCATTTGATCTCTTGCATCTACTGATCCAGAACAAAACCAGCTGCCATCTTAATGGATAATTTGTCTGCAGTTCTTCTGAAAATGTATGATGATGGACTGTTGATATGCATTACGGAATGCCACAACAGACAAGGTAAAAAACAGAGAGAGAGAGAGAGAGATTTTTCAGCTTCCTAATAACAACAAGAAAGAAATTGTGGTTATCAGCTATCAGCAGGGAGGCGAGGCTAATCCTGGTCAAAAATACACCGGTGATTACTGACGCTTGTGCAGTGACCATTGTATCTCAGGTAGTATAGAATTATTAAATAAACATTTGACACATTTAACACAATATATATTTATGTGCTTGTATTACATTTGCTAATTATGAGTATATGCAGGTCTTACATTGTGGGAGGGCTGTTGTAATATTTTCATCAATGGCTTTAAGCTATTCAAATTAGTTAGTATTTGCTATATATTTACCGTTAGATTGCTGTTTCCTCAAAGCCAAAATTAGCTAGAAATTTTCCTATCTAGTTTTCTAATCGCATTTCTATTGGCGTGACCACATGCACAGTGACCTCAGTCACTTGTCAGTCAGCCAGACAGCACAGATGGCAGATTTATAAGTAGGGGAAGAAAATAGGTCAGAGACTGACATATTTAATAACAGAACGTCAACTGCACTGATATTTTGAAATGTTTCAATTTCCCCTGATAATTAAATAATAATTTTACATGAAATCTAAATATCACCATATTGTAAATCTGGCAGCGCATTGTCATTGGACGCATTATAAAGAACTGCTCCTGCTTGTAGGGACTGGTCATATCCAGTGACTAATGCTTCTTACCATACACTATTATTTGGTCTCTCGTCATGTGCTGAGTAAAATCTGAAGGGGTTAATTTACTGAGCGATTCATTGAATGTTGTAATTCTAAATCACATGACTGTAAGAGCTCTATAATAACTCAAGCGAAGCTAAGTGAGGCAGAAAAAAAAACAGCACCGCTAGTGTCCACCATTTAGAAAGGTTAAACCTTTTACTTCAGCTTACTGTACATATGTCAAAAAAGTAGCAGTTTAG
Organism: Clarias platycephalus; assembly: GCA_030068275.1. Taxonomy (NCBI): domain Eukaryota; kingdom Metazoa; phylum Chordata; class Actinopteri; order Siluriformes; family Clariidae; genus Clarias; species Clarias platycephalus. The sequence goes on from JAQQZT010000021.1 coordinate 7,863,153, forward strand.
TACTGTTTTCCTAATCTTCTGTTGCCCAATTTTGGTGATCTTATGCAAATTCTAACCTCATTTCCCTGTTCTAGAGTGACACTTGGTGTGGTCTTCTACAGCTGTAGCCCCTCAACCTCAAGGTACAACAAGGTTCAGATATTCTCTTCAGCAAACCTCAGGTGTAAGTAGATGTTATTTGAGTTACTCCTCCACTCTCATCTGACCACTGACATCAACAAGGCATTTTCACCCAGAGAAGTGCCACTCACTTGCAGTGAAAATATCAGTATAGCAACAGTTTCAGAAATACTCAGACCAGCCTGTTTGGCAATAACTACCATGCCACGTTCAAAGTCACTTAAATCACATTACTGCCACATTCTGATACTTGGTTTGATCAGATTGTCTTGATCATGTCTACAACAGAGTTACTGCCATGTCATTGGCTGATCAGATATTTGCGTTAACAAGCAGTTGAGCAGGTATACCTAATGAAATGGCAAGTGAGTTTACACGAGGTGGAACTAAAAAAGTTGCCAGACTAGTTTTGCAACAGATGGCAGAACAAGATACAGTTAAAGGGAGCACCAACTTTCATAAGTCAGTGTGCCAAAAGGCATCGTCCTGTGTACATCAGGAGCTGTGCAACTGGTGCTACTATGACCTTGTGCATTACCACATCATAGACAACAAGTTCAGCAAGAACATGAATGAAAGAGCGAACATGAAATTTTGGGTGAAACTGGGCAAATCTGCTACAGAGGTAACATTCATTCGTGGTGTTTTGATTGGCATGCAACTTGTGTGTGATGATCGTTGGAGAACAATCCACAACATTGCTGCCACTGTCAGTGTGTCATACGGAGCAGTCCAGGTAATCTTCAAGTGTAATTAGACATGCACCCTGGCGCTGCCAAAGTTTGTCCTCAGGCTGACCCAGGAGCAGAAGGAACATCGCTTCGAAGTCTGTCAAGAACTCCGTCAGCGTGCAGTCACTCATGTTAAGGATCATTACCGGTGACTAAACTTGTGTGTATGGGTATGACTCTGAGACGAAGCAACAGTTTTCACAGTTTTCTCCAAGACTAAAAAAAGGCGAGACAGGTTGTTCAAGTGCATGCTCATTGGTCCCCAGGGGCCAGACCGTCAAGAGCGAAAGGCGTCTGAGGCAGGATGCATCCCAGTGAAAAAACAGGACTTTGTAAACAGAGCTAAGCTCAAAACTTTTTGATATCACCTTGTATGACTGATACATATTATAGGGCTCTTCCCCATAAACCACCACTGCATCTTAGTAATGCATGGGCTACTTCACAGCAAGTCATTTTTTAAAATTGTCTGAAGAACTTTATTTTTGTTTAATAATGCTCCTTACCATTCTAATATTTGCATTTGATAAGATAAATACCAAGCAGTCATCCGAATTCCTCTTCATTATCATGTAAAAACGTAAACTAAGGAAGTCTTAGAAGTGTTAGAAACTGGGCTGAGTGGCGCGCGCTTTGGGTCGCGTCGAGAACGCGCACAGCGTCACCTGCTGTTGTCGCGTGCGCGCGCGATTCCCATCGCAGCCAGTCGGTCTGTGCGCGTCCGCGTGAAAGAGTGTGTTCAGAGAGGAGCAGTGTTCATCAGGCTCGGTTATTCTGATTATTAATCACTCAACATGGATTGCTCTGAAGAAGTGCAGTCACTTTCGGATGAAACTGGCACTCCGGTGGAGTTAAAGAAGGGAATGTCGATATTTTTAGACGTAAGTACATCCTCTATATTTATATAGATTATAAAGAGAAATTATAGCTTTCTTAATGGTTAGGGTTAAAAGATGACCTTTTATATTATTTGAGAAAAAAATCAACAACAGTACTATATATATTTTTTCTTCATGATTGCATAATTGCAATTTTCCATAGTCTGTTTTTATGCAGTTTTATATATAAGAAAATAATAATGCAATCAATATCTATCTATCTATCTATCTATCTATCTATCTATCTATCTATCTATCTATCTATCTATCTATCTATCTATCTATCTATTATCTGGAAAGTATGACCAATTTTTCAGTCAAATCTCTGATCTCTGATTAAGAATGCAAATGTGTTTTCAGTTTGTTTTCTGCCAGTTACATATTTTTACACATTGGTAAAAATATGCTCATGCAAATGACCAGTAACACTTCAAGTGAGATTTTGCCAATCAGTGATTTTCTTATTGTTTTTTGCTATTCTCATTTTACACTTTTATTCGATCATGGAGCTAGACAGAGCTTTGGGATTTTTATTGACAGTTGAGAATTTTTTAAAAAAAGTATAATTGTTTTAACAGGCTTTTCCGTGCTGATAACAACTATTTAGGTCACATTAATCTTTTTTCAGATTTGTAGTTAAATTGCATTAAATTTTTTATGTGCAACAAAACAAAACAAAAAAACTATAGAACAAAACATGCTTATTTCATTGTTTTGGTACAACCATTATCTGAAACAGCTTTTTTGAAGAAGATTGTAAACTCCTTCCACACAGACAGACTAGTATAATTTAAGAAAATGCCATTTTACAGTGTATATGGGTTGTGTATGAAATCCTGTCCCTGTTTAACATGACATTAAAGAAGCATTTCTCAAAATGTGAACTATTATTGGGTTTATGTTAAATTTGATACTGAAAAATCATTATTATAATGTTTTCTTGGTTACACAATAACTTGTAAATGTATGTAAATGTCATCTCTTGTAAAGAAAGTGTTTAATCTAATATCATTTAACCACCATAGATTTTTTTTTTTTTTTTTTTACATTTATGTATATTTAAAAAGACTAGTAACATAAAGTTTATACACTGATCATCAATAATATTGACATCACGGGCAGGTGAATTGAATACTACTGATTATCAATTATTCACCAGTATACTGGTGACAGGCTTGTGGCCACCTAAGGCTCAACTGTCTGGTCTGTATTGTCTGATCCCACAGAAAAGCCAATGTAGCACAAATTACTGAAAATGTTAAACCTGACCAAGATAGAAAGATCAGAACACTCAGCATTGAAAACTAATGGAATGCTCCAGATAAACAAATCCGATCCATCAAGGACTCATCTTGTAAACAACAGCACCCAAAGGATCCACTGCAGCACACCTCAGCACACCTCAGCACATGCCCAGAACCTTTTCATGAAAAATATGGATGTCATACTGGTTTAAAACATTAACTTGGAAATGTAGGGTAAATTAAATTAGGTTATTAATTTCAGTGGTTGTTGTTGTAGTAAAGTGGCGTATATATATATATATATATATATTTATATTTTTAGCATTGCTCCTCTCTGGAGGAAGCTAAATGTAGCACACTCTTGGCATGCCGACCATGATATAAATATTAAGACTTTGAGTACACTTGCTGAGAAGTAAAACTCTAATTAATGGAGTCTTACTGAGCTTTGGGACTACATTTTCTTCTAAATCTGCGCTCATCCTACTCTCGCTTATTAACTTCAGACAGTGAACCCCAGGAGCATCCTGGAACGAAGCAAGCATCACATATACTCCCCTGTCTCTAACCACTTAAACTTCTTTTAACCCAATGAGGCTTTGATGTAATGGGTCTAGCAGTGGCTTTTTATGGAATTAATACAATTCCAAAGTCTTTCTCTCTTACATTCTTTCTTTCTTTTTTTTTTTAGATCTTGAGAAGAGCAGATAAAAATGGTAAGACTTTCCTTTTCAGTCCTTCATGGACTCTTTATGCTCATCAGTGTATTACATACTCCCATCACTTAGCCAACGAACTGGCATCTCCGTGTATATGTCGCATGCCTCCAATTAGCACTGTCCCTTTGAATGCTCTTGCCCGGTTGTCATGGAAACACACTGGACCGTCCACACCACATTAAATATCAGTCAATATTTCAGATGGAGAATTTGCCACTAAATAAATGTCATTGTGTTCCTACAAACAGTTTCAGTAATCGCTTAGACATTGTTTTGCGATCCATGACTGGTGCTGATCGTCTTGAAAAGAAGAGAAATTCAGATTTTTCCTCATGTTGTGCAAATCTAATCTGGTGGAACAGAAGCATGGATATTATGAAGCGTGAGGAGATGTTCATTTAGAAATTTTGTAAGGACGATCCAGTATCAGGGCTTTGTAGATTATGTAGATTAAATGGATGCTGTAAAAAAAAACATTCCAAGATGTTATTATAGAAAATAACCAAGGCTAGGAATCAATATAGGAAAAGCAAGGTGATAGAGAGGTGATAATAGAAAATCTCCTGCAGTGTCTTTTTTTTCTTTTTCTTTTGAACTAGAGATGCATACAGTATAATCTAAAAATTGTACTAAAAGTCTTGAGCCACCCCCATTTCATTAAATGTAATTACATATATTTTAATGAAATTAAATTAATCTATATCATGCAATTGAATTGAATTTGACATACTTAAATCGAATTAAATGATGCAGATTAAATACAAGAAATGGAAACACGTTTTACTACGACAGGAAATTAAAAAATTAGTTGTTTATATAACAACCTCAGCAGCGACCTCATTTCCCCTCTCATCAGTTCCGGCCACTCAGCTTTCAGCATCACCAGTACACTAATCACCGACCTGATCATCACCTGCACCTGTTTCTCACTGGTTCATGCCTTAAAATAGATGCTTTTTTAAAGCTTGAATGATTCATAGGTCACCGCGTGTCTTAACAAACAAAAAAACTTTCCTCTGAAACTGCTCAGGTACTGGGACTGGACTGAAAATGACAACAACAACAAAAAATCCTTCAAGAGGCCTGGAGAACTATTGCTCAAGACTACACTACAATACTGAAAGCAAAATATTAAGAATGTGTGGGAGGGCTCAAGACTTTTTCACAGTAGTGTATATCATAAAAGAGGTCACATGCAGGACACCGGGGTTACAGCTAGGTCAATAATTAATTACCATACAATTATGTACTATTAAAAGCAGCTTATTACTATGTTAATAATTGCATATAGATACAAAAAAACATGAATTTGAATTAATTAACACTTAGGTGATGATGACATGGGAATGACCTAGAACCTTGCTCTTCGTCATTCCTCTCCTGATTTTTTCCCGCATTGTTTTATTATTTTTTTTTTAATGAGTGACTGTGGTAGATGTAGCCTGTGTGATTTTGTTGCTTTTCTATTTTAAGTGCATGCTAGTATGACTCACTGCATGTGCAGACATACCTAAGGGCGCAGAATCCACACAAACCGCACGCTGATGCATTTCCGATATAACAGGGAATCATCTCTGTGTGTACAATGCAATTATTGAAAACAAAAAAACAAGACATTGCATTCTTTTGTGCAGATACAGTAGCTCAGTGCAGTAATGACAGATGATTAAACATCGTGTTTACTGTTTTAGATGACGGGAAGCTCTCTTTTGAAGAATTTAAGGCTTATTTCTCAGACGGAGTTCTGTCAGGAGATGAACTGAAGGAGCTCTTCCATAAGATTGATACTCATAATACAGAGTAAGTAATGACCAACTCTCACTTTACATACAACATTACACACATTTACACACCACGGTCCTGCTTCATGTATATGTATATGTATACTGTATATCGCTGCATAGTGTGCAGTCTGAATTAGTACTCAACGTACGTCTGTGCTAGAAAAGTGTTACTAGAGGTGCATAGACGGTGACACCAACTGATATTCCTTTAGCACATAAACTTAATTTTTTATACGTTTTGTGCCTATGTCCTCAATCATTTACAGTTAATTCCACCTTTTGATTGAAATAGACGCACAATACTACATAAACCAGGGTAAAGTTTACAATAACTGTGATTTCTTTCAAAACATGGTCAAATGAATGACATTTACATATGAAGGTAATTAAAATAAATCAAAGCAATTTGTAAGTTTTCATAAAAAAAAATCCAAATTTTCATATATTGCTCTCAATCTAAAAAAAAACGTTGTTGCAAAAAATCTGCATTAAATACATGTCAAAGTTGGTAAAGTTGGTGTGTCCTTTGTGGGCATCATTTTTATAATGGAACATGCAGGCTGAAACCTGTGATAAAAGGCATCATGAATTTTACAAATTTTGCTATTTCTCTTATAGTTTTTCAAGTATTACAATATTTACAAGGTACAACCTGGTTGCCTCTGTCACATGGTTAAGACTTTCATGCACTGATTCCAAAAAATCCTGTTTTAAAATTTAATTTTCAGACTCCTGTGTGCAAGCAAACGTCATGAACAGACTTTTCTCTAAGTAACCTACATGGTATATGAGGCCATTGTGTGCCCAGAAACAGCATGGACTTGCCCTGAGATCTATCAGCCAGGCAGACAGGGTCACGTCATCATCACTGATAATGTCTGTGTGGGTTTGTATCTCAGCTATGAAATATTTCCATTCTCTTTAAATTTCCATTTCCTTCACCAAGGAGGGTGCAATTTTCAGCCTTTTGCTTTAAGATATGAAAGAACTTTCTTTATTATTACCTCTCGGCACTATAGTTCTTTTAGCTGCAGTGCAGAATCCTGGGTAATGAATACCGATCAGGACGATTTAATTCTGGTCACACGCGTCCGCATTGTACACACATATCAGAATTTTAAATGACGTTTGAATTAGATCATCCACTCTGCTTGTGCATGTTAATATATTTTGATCTGGCTTACAACCTCATGTGATTGAATTTTGCATCATTTAAGTCATCATGGTTTCCATAGCAGCGACTCCCGGCCTGATTCGCAGGCACTTTGTAGCGGGGACTGGATGTATCATAAACGGTGCACAGAGATGTTTTGATGTAGAGATGGGAAAAAAAAAAAATTTAATGAGTGTTTGAGTGTTAGATTTATGGATTTTATTTTTTAAAATAAATAAATAAATATGAAAAATACTATGCTAGTGCTGATTTGGGAAGAGCTTATGTGAAATGATGGAAAACTTTGAATTCTTCTTTTGAAAGTAAAGGATAAGAACAAACGAACAATCAAATGAGCAAACAAACATTATAGATTTTTTTAATGATAGAAATAAATTAGAATTCTTATTTTAAAAAATCCATCATCTAATCTATCCACCCACTGGCCTGTTTTTTAAAAATATAAAAAAAAAAAAGATTTGATGAAATTTAGAGAACACAGATGAAACCTGGATCGAAACAGGAAGAACAAGCATTGACAGTGACAGTATTTATTATTCTGTTCTGTATATTCTTTATTCTGCACTCATTCCACACTGTTATAATATTTGCACTTTATTTAGTAAAGATGGAGAAAAATCATATTTTTATATCATATTTTTATATCATAATTCTTTAGTGTGGCAATTCATGTATGACTCCAAATATATATATATTTTTAATTATAAAAAATGTGGATATGTTTGTAAAATGTTGGTAAAATGTTGTTGTTCCTTTATAATCCTACAGATGGTGCACTCTAAACTATTCACTCGAAACCATTCAGTGTATATTCATATTCATATATGTTTGTGTAGAATTGGTACAAAATCTAAAACAAACGAACAAAAGAAAATTTTGTAGAAAAACTGCATTTGTTGCACTGGATGCAATTCTATATAGAATGAAATGAAGAAATGAAAATAACTTGACTCAAACTCAAGCTCAGGATCGAATCCGGAGACGGCGACACTACTCATTGTACCATCCTCTTCTTATTAAATTTTATATAATGTTGATAAAGCTAATCGAAGATGTCAAGGCAGCAGGTATTGCTAACTCACAGCTCCAGGGTAGTCTAGTGTAAATAGTTTTGTCTGTGTTGTTATTTCATATCATGATGTTTATGAATCTTTTTTTTTTTTCCAGCAATGTGGACACAGAAGAGCTGTGTGGTAAGAAAAGCTCTATTTGAATAAAAACTATTTGTAATTTTACTAATAAAAGCATAAAACAGTTATTTGAAAGATTTTCATAAATCATATTCGATTTTATTCATAGAATACTTCTCTCAGCATCTTGGAGAATATGAAAATGTCCTTGGTGCCTTGGAAGACTTGAACATTTCGATATTGAAGGCGATGGACAAAACCAAAAAGGTGAGTGATTATCCTCCGTGACTTCCCTTGAAGATCTGTGAAATTACTGTATGATAGATAGATAGAAAATCTTCCTGTTGAGTTGAGTATTTTTTTGTTTTTTAATCCTAGTACCAAGGCTGTCTTTATCACATCTGTCTGTTAAGGCTTTGTTGCTTGCTCATGTTTGTACTTTTTAATTCGGGCGCTAATAAGAGGTTTGTATCTGGTGATGGAGCCGTTATAATTTCACTGTCAAAGTTGCAAGTAAACTGGAAAACATTTGTTATTTAACAACCCTGCGAAACTTTTGCCAAGTAGAGAAGGAAGAAGAAGTTTTTTTTTAACATCCAACTGGATGTACTGGAGTTGGCCAAAAGTATTAAGACCAAAGTTAAGCTTTAATATTCGAATGATAATCCCAAAATTTCAAAATTTCAAAATTGACATAATAGATAATAAAATATATGTATTAATATAATATAATAAAAATAATGTGTTATTTTATGCAATGAAATTGCTTCACAATAATCAATATTTAGTATGAAGTACATTATTCTTCAAAACTGCCACATACAGTACTATTTGTTCCATCCATTAAACTAAACCAGCTCATACCAAGTCTTCAGTCACATATTGGAGAACTACAGTATAATGCATGGCATATGCTGTCTTAATACTTTTGGCCACCACTGTACTGTATATAAACACTATAAGGTGTTAATTCTCACACTCTGGCTGTTAATTCAACTCTGGGGATTTTGCTGTATAAGATGAAGGAAAAAAAAAAAGAAAATATGAAAAAATTTTCATATGCAGCCATGGAGTTGTTAATTTCTGAAAGATGAGGTCATTTTCACAGAATATGTGTGATATAGTAGTTATTTATGTATGGTGCTGAAATGATGACGCCCACAGCAACATATTCTTCAGAGAAGCAGCATTCTGATTTCTGTATGCAAAACACTGGGATGTAATTTATCGACTGTAATGACTTACTAATTGAGATTAGGCAGGCAATTACAGGACATGATTAAAAAAGCAAATATATAATTTTTTTTTTTCATTATTTATAGTTTTGTTAAATTCAAATAACATCCTGTTTTTTTTACATTTTGCATATTGTGATTTTCAAAAATACTGTATATTGTAATGACATACACCGATCAGCCATAACATTATGAACACCTGCTTAATATTGAGTAGGTCTCCCTTTTTGCCAAAACAGGGGGGGGTGTCCGAGGGGTACTCAATATTAGGTGGGTGGTCATAATATTATGGCTGATATGGTGTATTGTTGTATTTAAATTATGATTTATCTAAAAGCTATTTAGGCACAGAGCTAGTTGAAGGTTATTTGTATTCCTTAGATTTAACATCTGTCACAAAACTACAACAGTATTAGCATATAAATTAAAATTGTCCCAGCAATCTGGTTAATATGAACTGAAAAATTGAATGGAATAGACAACCTCATGTGCTGGCTGAAAAAAACAACTATTCTCAATCCATCCATCCTTATAATGCACTTCACTGACTCAATGAATGGTACATTTATGTTTAAAAAAAATGTTTTTATTCAATTTGTTTTATCTTCCAGCGGCTAATGTAGCTGAGGGATTTTTTCCCTCTGTGGCAGTTCATGCTATAGCTCTATTTATCACGTTAAATATTATACAAAACTGTATAAAAAAAAGCAAAATTAAGCCTTATATATAGAGTATATACACACACACACACACACTCTCAGATGGTGGAAACTGTGATTTTTACTTAAATTATGGATTTATGACATCATTCTTTTTATTTACAAATCTGTCTGCACTTATTTTTTCATTAGATATCAAATCATTATTAACTTTACACATAAATCTAATAATGGTTTGAAATCTAATTAAAATAATAAAAATACTTAAATGCATTTTGCAATAAGTACAAATAAAATTAACTGCATTATAATATGCTGGATATTGACTTAAAATTTGCTATATGTTTAATATTCTGTCATATTCAATATTTCTGTAATATTCAGTCATTGACATTTAGAGATGCAGTAATAAAGGACCAGGGCATATAATGCTATAATTATGCAGTGCAACCTGCCAGTAATTGGTGACCCTAATTGACCAGTTTGCAGTTTAGTAAAAATAAACTCTCAATATCTCAAGTTCACTTTGTAATTGTTCAGTATTACAGGTTATGCATTTTTGTAACATCAAAGACATTATTATAATGTCTATAATAGAACACCTGGGTCAGCAGTTCATTGCAAACATCTGTGAGATCAGTAAACCTGCTTCTTAATACTATATAACACAATCTCCTTTGATGCATTCATGTGCTTATTTGCATGCCTGATGATGTTCTTCTATTCATCATCAATACTGAAACTGTTCTTATCCAAGGCTGCATGATGAAAGGCCAGTCTAGCTGTAACAGCACTACTCAGATATGAAGTGTACACTCTAATCACCTTAATGTCACTTAGCTGTGTTTAATTATGGCTCTGTTAAGATAAAGAGAGTTGCAAAACACTACCTCAGGCCCTTCAGACCTGACGTTGTGCAGTATTTATAACATTCAGTTTGGCAGAGCCTTGGCCATTGTTTCCTCAAGCATTCTTTAAATAGTTAAGGCTTCTTTTTTCAGAAGTCAAACTAAAGTTAAACTGAATCTCTTTAGTGTACACAAAATAACTGGAGTTGGATAAATAACTGTTAGTGCATGAAATAGTACATTAGAGGATGTATGATGTTGACAGCATATTAAGTAATGAAGAAAACATCAAAAGGCAATCTGTTAAAGCAAAATAATCAAACACAGGGATTATTTCTATTAATTATTTTTCTTATTTATTGTCTTTTATTGTTCTATTTCAAGTCCTTCAAACATTGGGTTCATCTGGTTAAGAAATTTAATCATTTTTCCCTACTGATATTTATATATAATATGGTCAAAAATGCTTTCACTTACCAGCTTTAACTTTATAGCTTTATCTCTACCTGTTACAACCTGCTCCATCTAAGAAGTTTAATAAACATTTTTTTCATTTTCATTATATATCCATTAAACTTCTTTCACTTACCAGCTTTAACTTTATAGCTTTATCTCTACCTGTTACAACCTGCTCCATCTAAGAAGTTTAATAAAC
>JAQQZT010000021.1:7893144-7918875 GCA_030068275.1 Clarias platycephalus
ACTGACAAGCAGCCTGCATCCTTTGATCGAAGTAGGCGTGGCGGATCATAAGACACTAGCAGTTCGCTCAGATACTGCGGCGCGAGACCATTTAATGCTTTATATGTCAAAGATATGCCCTGACACTTAAAATCTGTTCCGGATTGTCAGTACATGATTTTTTTTCCAGTTTATTTGTGAATCTTTTTGTCCAGGTTTGTATGAGGAGGACAGTCAGTGGATGACCCAGATAAACAGACTGCAGAAGCTGATCGATCGGCTCGAGAAGAAGGTAAGAGTTTAGGCGTGAGCTAATCTGGCTGCAGTTTGAGTCGATTTATTGGCTGCGTAATTACACACTGGCTGATGCTTCATTCCATAAACAACATAATTAAGGTCTCTTGAAATCTCTTTCCTCTGCACTTCACTTCTTCTTCATTCATTTTTTCTCTTTATAGTTTTTCCTCCTGTTGCCTCATTGTCTTTCTGCCTTTTTTTCCCCTCTCTCTCCCACTTTCATTGACTCTTTTTCCTCAGACTCTTTCTCACCCCTTTTGTTCCCTGCTGTTTCATTTAGGTTGTCTATGACTTTTTCCCCCTCCGTTACTTCATCATCTCTCTCCATCCTTCCACCTTTCCATTTCTTCCTCCTTTTCACTTGCTCTTTCTTACTACTATGTCCGCTTACTTTCCTTCTTCCTTCATCCTCTCTTCTATGATTTCTTTCATTCTTTCTTTTCTTTCTTTCTGATCCTAATCTCTTATTCTCCCCTTTCATTTATTTTTTCTTTTTCTTTCTTGTCCTTCTCTTTTCTCCATTTCCCTTTCATTGTCCGTATTTGTCTTGGTCTGTTCTTTCCTTCTTTTCCATAACCCATCATTGTCTTCCTTTGCCTCTGTCTCTTGCTCTGTCACTCTCTTTCTTCCATTTTCTTTCCTTTTATGGTTGATTTATTTATTCTTTCACTTCTTTATTTTCTTCTTTCTTTCTTTCTTTCTTTCTTTCTTTCTTTCTTTCTTTCTCCCTCTTTTTCCCCTTTGTTTCCCTTTTTTCTTCTTTCCTTCATATATTTCCCCTTTTCTTTGGTTTCTGTCCCTCCTTTTTTTTAATCTCTCTTTATCTTTCCCATCCTCTTTTTTCCTTTCTTTTGTCATTTTTCATGCTTTTTCTTTGGTTTTCTTTCATTCTTTTTTTCCTTCACTCTCTTGTTGTCCCCCTATGTCTCTTCCTTCCTTTTCTCCCTCTAACTCTCTTTCATTGTCTGTCTTTGTCCCTTTGCTTTTTAATTTAAATTTTAATAACTTTTATTATTTCCATTTTATTATGGTTTCCCTTGCCTCTATTTTTTCTCCATCTCACTTTTATAGTCTCTCTTCGTCTCCTATATCCTCTTTCCCACTTATCTCTCCTTGTCTTCTTTCTCCACTGTCTTCCTCTTCATCTTCATCCTCTCACCAATTTGCTTTTTAATTTCATCCTTTTCATTTTTTCCCACCAGGCAGATCACTGTAAATCACTGAGTGAAGGTTTGATGGTTGTGGTAATTGCAGTTATCTTTTTTTTCCCTTTTTTTTTTCTCGGGTTAGGAGCTTCGTCTGGAGCCGGTAGAAGAGGAGGTCTCAGAAAGCTCCACCAAATCGGTACCTCATTTACAGCTTCTCTCTGCTCCCTCAGTAATCACAACCACTACTACACTCTCTCCATGCTGTTGTCTAGGAAACTGAGCAGCTCTCAAGTTTTTCATCTCTCTTGCTGTTGCTCTTCTGCTTTCATTTGTCATTTCTACTGTTCAGAAACTATTTCGTCCCAGTCTCATATGGCGGAGTTGAGAGACTATTATCTCTCTCTCTGTCTGTATGTGTGTATAAGAGAGAGCAATAGAAACAGGCCTGAGCAGTACTTGGCCCCCCTGTGAAGATATGTGCTGAGCCGCAGAATGTGTGAGAATGTGATCATGGTGTTTATCTACAAACATCACTCTAAATATGCTTTTGCTCCGGCACGTATACACAGAAACAGTTAGCCAGACATGTAGAGGTGTACGGGAGCATGGCAGCAGCCTGTAGCTATAGCTGTGCTGTCAATAAGTAATTAATACAAAATGTAAAGTAAAAATAAAACAAATTAACCTGCACAGAGCAGTGTTTCCATTAGTGTGTGTGTGATTGCATGCATGTGTGTATGTGCGCATGCACACCTCCCTAATGACACTTGCTTTTACTTTACTCGCAAGCACACATGTGGTCACAATGTTATAACAAACAGTACACACACGCACGGATGAGGACTATACGAGTGACGAACACGCACTGAGACTGAGCATGGGAGACATGTGCGCAAGAGAGAAAAACTTTGGCTCAGTTGTGATCACGTGACGCTCGGCTGACAAAGCGCATGCGTACTACAGTACTTGTATATCAAGACCTCGCTCGTTTATTAAGTTAAAATTTATTTTAGAATTTTGCTCATCTTGCAAAACATTCTGAGTTTTCCACATAATATATATATTAAAAAAAATATATATACACGGATTCAGCCATATAAATGTATACGCACTTCAGGAAAAGAAAAACTTGTATACATGTTTTAATACTAAATTAATTGCTATACGTTATACAGTATATTAATATATCTGATAATATTATGATAATAATATTATAATATTATTAATATTCTATTAATATAATTTACATCATACTATTTTTCTTTTTCTGAAGGTCTATATTTTTTGCCTGACTCTGTATATACTAAATGCTAACTAAATGTTTCAGGCCATAGTTTTCATTCCTGGATTATAAAAACATAAAATAAAAATAACACAAGCCCGTTTAATATGCCATCACATCTATTTTAAAACCTTTTTTTTTCCTCTCATGAGAAATTAAGATTTATATGAGTATCTTTTTTTTATTACAACCAAATTACTTCTTTCATGTTTAGACTTTGATGTACTGTATATTCAGCAAACCTATTAAGAGGAAGAAAACTCACCAAATAAATAATCGTGTGTAAGTGTGTGTGTTTGTGTGAGGATAAACAGATCAATCCTTTATGCTTCATGAAATGCTCTTCTCCAAGCGAGGCTTAATTGCCTCACGTCATAAATCATCAGTGATTAAAACAAGCTGTGATGTAACCTGTAAATTTTTTCCCTCTTTGCGCGTGTACGTGCATACACAGTATGTCTAATGGAGAAAAAATAGCTATCACACACCTCACAGTGTGTTTGTGTGGGTGTTTTAACACCCAAAAAAATAGCAATGCCTTCTGGCTATTGAATAAACATCAGGATGACTAAAATACTTTGTCTCCGTATGACGAAGCATCCTCGGGTAATGAATAATAAAAAAAAAATCTACGAGATCTTGTTCATTTTTTAAGATTTCCATCTGTAAGACAGAATAGTGTGTATTTTGGTGTTACAAGTGCGTGGAATGTCTTATTGAGCTACATACCTGTAGGTGTATGAGGACTGTTTTTTTTTATTCTTTAAAAATGTGTTTTTTATGTCAGGAGTGATTTCCTGTAAAAAACAACAACAACATTTTTATTTATTATGGTGTGAGTGCTGCTATAGGTGAGCATATAAAGATTATAGAACATGACAAGGATTGTGAAATGGCTTTAGTAAAGGGCAGTGCATATGGTCAGGGTTGTAACTGGAGGAGATTTTATGAAAGGTGGCACCACTCCAGAGCTCATGGTGAGGTGAGACCCCTGGGAGACGACTATCATTTTCTGTTTGGCTTATTCGAGTCCTGATCTGCCTATCAGCAAGTGACAGAACTCTCTATGCAACACCAGCCTTTACTGAGACTCTACAACCTCTGAATGGGGATGTGATCATAGAAAAAGAGATCACTTCCAACAGAAGAGAAAGGTTTCATCATGGGATAAAGGTGATCAGTCAGAAGACGGGGACCAAAGGAGCCAAACCTGGCAGCAAAATGACACCCGACATCAAAAGAGACACTCGTTTTCCCATTTAATTTGTCCCTTCTGTAAATATGTGCTATATATACACCGCTGAGCACTGTGCACATCTCTGTTGCTTTTTCTGCCTTTCTCCCTTTAATTGTCTATCTGAAGCTCACAGGTGCCTTATTAACAGTATGCAGAGTGAATTCCACACTGTGAGAGAAAGAAAATCGTATATAAGATCAGCAGTCATGATGTTTTAAACATTGATGTGTTTTTGAACACCTGAGTAGAGTATTTTCATTATAGGTTAATTAGTATTAGTGGTACACACAAGACAAATGATGATGATGATTAAAGGACAAAACACATTAGATATATCAAAGACCTTGATTTTTTTTTCTTTTTTTTTTTTCCGGTTTACGGACTACCTGCTTTTATATTCTAATGAGTGCAATTAAGAGGAGTGTAACTCCATAGGTCTAGGTCCATAACTGGAATATTGATTAACGTGTTTCGCAACATCTAATACCATACCATACTTCGGCATATGACTCTCCTTTGTTTCCATAGAATGTTATGGTTTTAGATGTCGCTCGGTATAACAGAATCCTTTATTTCAAGTTTGAGTATCTAAGGATGATATGTGACCTTCATCCTTCTTGCTGGTTGTGCTCATTCTTCATCCTGTCTGCTGTCACTACACTGCATGTCTGTTTCATCGCTCCAGGTCCCGTAAGTTCAATATCCATCAATAGATGTCATCTATTCCCACCAAATCAACTCAGAAAATGAATATTGATCTGGCAGCACTGGTCCAAGTTGCATTTTGTTTCTTAATGTCTAGCCGTCTTCACTATTTAGCCCTACACGTATTATTGACAAGTTCTCCTCTTAGGATTAAACGAAATGATACTGTTTCAGGTCAATTTAAACATGACATGTATGTTTTTCTTTTTCATTCCTGAGTCTATAGATATAACACATTTCCAGTTATACACTACAATGAGTGGTTTATTCATGCTTCAATTTTATTTTTTCAAGTTTATTCATGCACTGGTGTGCAGTCAATGCAATAGTGCTATAGGGTGCAATGCAACAGTGCTAACCACTACACCACCCGGGTTATGTCTAATTCTTTAAAATCAATTTAAACATGTTACACAGTGCTGAAATGCAGGTTTATTACATGACAGCTCTTGTATACAGCTGTGTGTGTGTTCTCTTTTTAGCACATTCTGATAGTGCAGAGGCAGCTGTCCGTGATGCCCGATGAGCTGGAGGAGTTCCGCTTGGCTCTGCGGCAGTACGTCGATTGTGCCAGCATCCAGACAGGCAGCCTCAAGTGAGTACACACCTCCATCTCCGCCCTGTGTCGTATCTTAATGCTTAAAATATGAAAGTTCACGTGGCAGTTACAGCATAGTGAGAAAACTGGGACAAGATAAAAGAGACGTGCAGCACGCTAAAACGTGGTTTGCCTGTCCTCATGGGGCTGTGTAGGTATTCTTATCCCTGAAAGTTTTACCATGTTTTGCCATAATTTAAGAGTAGTACAGAGAAGTGTGTTTCTTCTTGTTATTTTTGTCCCAGATCGGGCTCCATAGCTCACAATGAATTTTATAGATAGTATAGAGCTGTTTTCCTACCACATTCAGTGACCTTAGTTAGAATTTAATATACATTTAAAAATGTACTGTGTCTTACACTAATCAGCCTTAACATTAAAAACATTATAACCACTTGGGTTGTCTTGGGTTTTGCCACTGGCGTAGGTCGGGTCCCTCGGGCCACGACTCCATAAGGACACGACTCTGGGGGTGTGCTGTGCAGCATGGCACCAGGACGTTGGCAATGGATCCTTTGGCTGCTATAGGATATTGGGTGGGGCCTTCGTGTGTCAGACTTGTTTGCCCCATTGGTGTGCAATTGGTTTGGGAGTTTGGAGGCAGGTTCAGCAGCCTTGCACTCTTTTCCAGCTGGGCCTAATGCATTGCAGACTGTGGTGCACTGGGTGTTCTGATGGATTTTCTGTGAGATCAGACCAGAAGGATTGAAGTGGTCCCCACGGGCATGGGTGAGCCTTGGGTGCCTATGATCCTGTCTCCACTTTAATGGTATATAATTGATAGTCAGTGCTAATGCTATACCTGCTTGGTGTACACCCCTTAATAAAATTATATAAAGGTATACTTCCAGTCAAACCTTTGGACACACATTCTAATTTCATGGTCTTTCCTGATTTTTCTTTCTTTCTACATTGTAAAACAATGCTGAAGGCGCCCAAAATAATCTCTTTTGAACAGTTGATATTGAGAAAGCCTTCATAACGGCTCTAATCTGAGGTGCTCTTTGTTAATTGGTGAGTTATGAGGCTGGTAACTCTAAATGAACTTCTCCTCTGCAGCAGAAAAGTTTTAGTCTTGCTTTCCTGGGATGGTCTGCACGAGAGTTTCATCATGGTGCTTGATGGGTTTTGTCTGTTCCAGAACAGCTGACCTTCATGTCTTGAAATAAGAACTGACTGTATTTGTTGTTGTTATTGTTAGCTAATTACATAATGCCAAATGTGTTATTTCATATCTTTGAAAAAATACAGTATTGTTCTGGAATATAGAAAACTTGAACCTGTGTGAACTTTTGATGTGTGATGGGTGATCACTTCATATCTAAAGTCTCTGAGGTCGCCATTTTATGGCTAATGTTTATGGGATCATCTCTTCATATCTAAAGTCTGAGTCTTCAGTTCATATCTAATGTCAGTTACATCATTAATTCATATCTGATGTTTAGTGGATCATTGCTTGATATCCAATGTCTATTGGATCTTCAGTTTATATCTGATGTCTAGTGGATCATGACTTCATATCTGATGTCTGTTGAATCTTTGGGTAGCTCTATTCTTAAAAACAATGATGGTGACAGTGTTCCTCAGGGCCTTCCTCATTAGCTAATGACTTCAATTCATTGGACGAGGGAAAGATCTAAAACATGTCCATGATTGTTCTAATGTAAAAATAATACCTTTATTGTAATGTATGCGTACTGAAGGAACAGTTAAGTGGAACAGGCGCATACTGGCCTAGTATCCCCAGAGAACATTGTGAAAGAGTTTAGTGGAATACTACACAGACAGTTAATGATTGTTTATTTGTTGACAGTGTTGCAGTGCAGCGGATTGCTAACGAGTCTCGCTTCATAATCTATGAGTTTTGGGAGCACACCAGTTTGTGGAAGAAGTAAGTCCTGATTTTACTCCAACCAGCTCCTTGTCGAACTTTCAGAAAACAGACGTGATCACATTCTAGAGCTTTAGTGTTGCATGTGTCGCTTATTCTGTGTTTAGTCATCTGCAGACAAACTACAGCAAAACGTTCCAGAGGTCCAATGTGGATTTCTTGGAGACGCCAGAGATCACGACGACGATGCTGGTACCAGGTATAGTGAGCGTACTTGGCACTGTGCTGCGACACACCGAGATGATATCAGTATAATTGACAAGTCTGATCGTTCTGATTATTTCTGTTCTATCCTTCCGCAGCATCGTGGTGGGTCCTGAACAACAATTAAAACCGCAATAATTAACAACGGCAACAGAGTTTGTATTACTATGTCTCTGTCCTCTGATGGAGCAGTGTTGTGTTAACACTTCCTGTAAAACTGTGGTGAAAAATCATTGGATATTCATACTCCCTCATCTTTAGTGCATTAAACTATGTACTGTACGTTCCTACTGTAGATTTCTAAGGCGAACATAGGCCCAGTCATCAAAATCGACGGTACTCCATCCACTGTATTTTTACACGTGAAAAAAGTGTGTGCGAGGTTCATGTTCGATTCATTACTTGCTGCATTGGAGTAGTCAGGAATTAATTTCAGAGATGAATATGGAAATTAAACCACTGCAGGTTTTATACAATTAAATTGATAGGCCTGATTCGATAGGCTCATGTGTCATGAGTGGATGTCAGACAGCAGTAGATGTGGTGCTATTCTGAACGTGTCATTTACTTATTTAAGGCACAAAACTAATCCTGCCATGTTAATACTGTTAAATAAAATGTCTTTATGACAGCTACTCTGAAAATAATTAACCTGACAATTAATAGGGTAAGATCTTTCCTAATTAAACCAGATCTATACTTGTTTTTCTTCCCCTGTGGTTCACCTTCAGTACTCCATCAGCTTGATGGCTTTCAAAGAGGAATTGGAAAAACACGTGATCCCAAATGGTTAATCTAGTTTTCTACTGTTTCTCCCCACAGCAGTTGGAAGCTAATGAAATGTGATTAAAACCAATAAGGGCTGCTAAATAAGAAGGAATCATAAGTATGTCTTCACTGACCTTTTCTGCAGATCATGATCGTAGCCCAATTAGTGCACAAAATAAGTGCCTATGCTGCCTGGATGGGCGGAATGGCGTCACCCTCATCTGTCAATCACAGAGTGAGTCAATCACGGTCGTGATCTCGGATACAGGGGAAGAGGGCAGTTTGTTTTATCTGGTGGCTTTTTTTTTTTTTTTTTTTTAACATGCGTAGAGTTTGCATGTTCTCCTTGTACTTGGTGGATTTCCTCTGGGTACTCTGGTTTCCTCCCACAGTCCAAAGACATGCGGATTAGGCTAATTGGCGTTTCCAAATTGCCCGATGTAGAAATGTGTGTGTGAATGTTGACTGGAATAAATACAGTGGTCAACAATGGCCTCCACAGGTTCCTAGGGTTCCTAGAAACGTCTGTAGTCTAATCAGGGACCCATAGAGACATGTGGTGTAAGCTGACTGGAGTTTCCAATTTTCCCATAATGTATGAATGAATGATTGAGTGTGTGCACTTTTGCCCTGTGATGAGTTTGCACTCCATCCAGGGTGTACCCCGCCTCGTGCATTAGCTCCCTGAGATAGGCTCCAGGCCCTTGTGACCCTAAACGGTATAGACATACAGTAGGGTGGATGGGTGGATTATTTAGCCAAGGAATAAATATAAATGAAACATTTATTATTAAAATTGTTTAAATTGAGTAATATTGGAGTGCCCTGCGATGGATTGGCAACCTGTCCAGGGTGTACCCTGCCTCATGCCCTAAGTCTTCTGGGATAGGCTCCAGGCCCCCCGCGACCCTGAATACAGGATTAAGCGGTAATGACGATGAGTGAGTAAGTATAAATATTGTAAAACTATGTTAGGCCTAGTATAACTGAAAAGACCAAAATTCTAATTTGTCTAAATACTCTAGGTACAAGTAGCATACCCCTGATTTATGTTTTTACAGTTAATAACATAAGTCCTTTTTTTCCCATAAGCATATTTTAATAAAGCACTTCCATTAGGATTATAGAGTAAGCAGTTCACTAGTTCTATAAAGATTAAACTTTCTGTATTTAGTTGCTATTCTATATCATTCCGCTTCATCTGTGCAATAAAACGTGATTAAGCTGAAATGAAACTCCAGGGGCGTCAAAACTTGCAGTGTTTCTCAAACAGAGCGTGCCTGTCAACATGCTAATCTAACCGATCTGTGTAAAATGATCAGAGTGCCGGCGTTCACTGATCGGCACCTCATTAATCTGTGACTCCGTGCTACAGTGAGAGTGATCTGCAATGTGCTGTACGGTTGTAGCTAGGCTGTGTAAGTGTCAGCACTATTACATAAGTGCTTCCTTATGTAGCAGTACTTGTGACCTGATCGAACCCTGACGACCACAAGTTCTTCCCTCTGCACTTTCTGTATAAAGATTCTCTACAGTTGCTGTATTTCATGTAGTTTGTCCATTGTGAATAAAGATACGGCTACAGTCATGATGTTTGTTGTATCATGTGTCAAATACTGCTGTATACCAATCCATCTTTGCATGTGATCAGCATTGATCAATACATACAAAATACAAATGCGGAAACTCTTGCTATACACGAACCTTGTGTTATAACTTGATTATAAAATATAATAGATGAAATATCTAGACAGTATTATAAATCGCAAATTAATCCCACTTCCTGCTAAAAATTTGATCAATCCTCTGTACTTTGGTATAAGATTTAACCAGTTATGCCTACTCATGCAGATCGTTTGACTAATCCTGGCCAATCCTACAAAGCGTTTAATCAATTCCACCCACTCCTGCAGACCACCTCACCTTCTGTTTCAAAAAGCTTGAGAAATCCCACTGACTCACACCGGCAGTTTGACCGATCGTGACTGTTCCACCAGACCCCCTTGACCAAACAGAAATTTCAACAATCGCTCATGCAGCAATTTTGACCAATTCTACCAACCTCTGCCAAGACCCTTTTTGATTCCAGCCCACACCTAGACATCATTGGATCGTACACTGGCATCGAACATGAAAACTTTGTATGGACAAAAAGATCTAGAACCATTCTTGAAATAAGAACCAATGAAATAGATCCAGTGCAGGTTAGAATCGTTAAACCTAAAGAGACGGGAAGGGGGGTCATTCCTAGCATGCACCTGTTAAATCAAGCCGCACAATGTGTAGAGCTCTTCAGATCTGTTCAGTAGTAGTTTATTCTTCTATAGGAGGAGTTGATCTTTGATGAGGCAACACTGCCACCATGTGAATGTGTGAGGCACAGCACAGCAGCCATGATGTACAGTAACAGCATATATCCGCTATCTGGACAAGGGGCATGCCATTATTTACCCTCGTGTAATTTACATGTAACACAATCTAATGCAATGTATGTGGTCTAACAGGCATTTTACTGACTTTTTCGCTAAGCCCTGTGCTGTGATATGTTAGCTGCCACGATAATATATGATATGAGATCCAGCTGCATTATCAAAAATAATACTAATTAAAAGGACACATCTTCCTAAGGACAAACATGTCCAAAGAATGCCAGAAGCACACAAAGTACTTGCATAAAAATACTTAAGTAGACAAACTACTTCAAATTTATACTTAAATTAAAGTACTAAGTACATGCTCGAAAATGTACTTTAAGTACAAAAGTACAAGTACTCCACAAAGAAACAGATTATATTTTTTCTGGGTATCTATTTGACTGAGTTACTGATTTGAAACAGTATTTCAAAATATTTTAACACAAATGAAGTTAAAGATGTTCGTAGCATGAATGTGCAACTCTAGGAGAGATTAATAGGCAAAAATATTCGACCTTAACTAACAAATGGTGAGTCGCATTGTTAGCTTAGCCTCTTTCATTACTTTATTAGCTTAGCTAGCTAGTTGCTACCATTGCTCCGCTGTAAAATGCAAGTAGTCTACTCAATTAAACATAGGCATACTGCAAACATACAGAATACTCCTTGGTTAAAAGACACTCCAAAACATTATAATATTAAAAGGACATTGTTATTGGCATGAAACAACCAAAAACGCGTAAGAAATCACAACTCTCTTGCTTGGTCTCTGGTAATTGATTTAAAGTTTGATGTGGCCTTGAAACCCTTTAACCCTCAGTCTTGGCTTGTCCTGGGTTTGGTGGGTGAAGTCATAAAAAATGCCAGCTGCATTTTCATTTCAGCAAGGATATCTTTCATGCAACACTCCCAAATTACTTGTTATTAAAGTTACATTTAACAGTTGATTATGAAAGCTGACAATCACAAGAATCAGCTAATTTATAGAAATTTTTAAATGCACATTTTGGCCCCTTTTTCCCCCAATGGGGTCAATTCCTTGCAAATTTGCGACTTCTATTCTATGGCCCCAATCAAACTTTTTCTTATTTGTAACTGCTCATATATGCATTTTGTAAAGTACAGTGTACTTTACTTACTCATGCAGACCAGACTTGAAAGAATACTGGGTTATGTATTTAATGTTTAGTTTTTTTTGACACATTCAATTTTACTTTTAGAAAAAGTTTATCAATATAAATAAAAATGGGACCGGGCTAAAAGGAAATGTAAAAAATAGCATCTTGCTTTTATTTACTTATTCAAGTTAAACTGGGAATCGTGAGAAATCTCTGGGGATTGAGAACCTACCATTTACAGAAGACTTCAAGCACAGTATGGTGATGAGACTCTAAGCTGCAGTAAAACATTTAAATGATGCAAATGTTTTAAAGAAATCCATACGTTCGTGAATGCCCATCCTGGCCAAGGTGACTCTGAGCACACTGCAGTCACTCCCGTGAACGCTCAGTGAGTGGAACGCCTAATCCATGAAATCAACAGATACAGTGGCTTCAACTTCCAGAAAAGATGCATCTATCTGTCAGAACTGTACACATAGTCATTCACCACCACCACATTACAGGAACTCAGCAGGGAGTTATTACCACGTCCCCTGTACAGACTGACCTCGATGCAAGCCATTTCCACATGTTTGGCCCATTAAAGGAGTTCCTGGGAGGCCGGCATTTCAGACCTGAAGCAGGCAGTCACATCATGCCTGAAAAAACGTTGTATTTTGATGGTATCCAAGCACTAGTGAAATGCTGGGACTAATGCATTAGTGTGTTCTGTTATTCTGTGCAATAAGAAGTCTGTAAATGTAAAATTTATGGCTTGGCCATTATTATCATTTCTTAAAGAAAATGATATTATTTAAGAAATTGGGTAATTGAGTTTTTTTTTTTTTTTTTACGGAAAACGCTAGCTTCTCCTAAATACAGTGAGTAATATTTATTTTCTACGTTTTTTTTCTCAGCTCCCCCCCCCCCCCATGAGTGCTGGTCGTGAAGGGCGAAATAAAAACTCAAGACACAGGCGGAATGGGAGTTCTTTTTTTATTTTATTGATAAATTACCATTTTTTTTAAAAAGACCCAAACCATACTCCAACTTAAGTTAGTCTCAGTGCGATGAATAAACTATGTACAAAGAAAACTTGCTTTTCACATTCAGAACAGGAACTACAATTGTAACTACAATTGTGCCCAGTCACCCTGCCAAAGTTAAGAAACTACTGTGATATTAGTGTGAACAAGGTAGCGGAGGCGGTTCCATTCTACATATAGAGAAGATTAGGGACATTAGGCGGCCTAACACTTCCACAGTGACCTTCCACTGACAGAGACACACTGACCTGTGGTACAAATGAACCGAATTGATATCATGCAAAACATTTAAAACCCACCGGAGTCAGCTGGAGTTATTAGCGTCGATGTTTGTTTGCAAGCATGCCGTTTTTTAAATACTCTGAAAAGCCGCGATAATCTCTCACGGTTTGTTCGAGCGGCTCCGAGGATATGGATTCGAGAGCAGCTATCGATTTTCTTCCCTAAGAACACAGATATTGGCACGTGTAAGATGTACGATTACATAAATGTTACACAGTACCACCTTGTTTTAGAGTGGGCAGCTTTTAATATTTAACTTGCAGCTTTTTACAGCTGACAGCTAGCAGCAAAAAGAAGAGGATATTTGCATAAAACTGTAGTGCAATGGATATATTGTTCGTTTTGGTCAAGTCATTAACAAAACACAACACACACACACACACACACTCACAGTCTAGTAGGCTTTAACAACGATACACGAGGCGTACGTACCGAAACTTCATATTATAATTTTCCCAATTGAAAATTAAATGTTCCTTTTCAAAGTTGATTTCAACACGTTTGTGAATATCTGATCACTTATATATAGATATATCGGACATCCAATATAAATATTCGGAATATAACGCGTTCATTATTTCCGGCCCCGATTATACAGTAGCTCGCCTACATAGGGTTAGAATGACCAGTGAAATGTACACCTGTTAAAATCAAGATAAAATGAAAACCTAAAAAAAGGGTTAAATGAACCATCATGGACACTTCACATCTATGCAAAGGTGTTCTCTGGATAGCTGACTCGAATTGCTCCCCAGTAGCAGGCCCGGACCAGGCAGATAAAACCCAGCAGATACGCGAAAGCCCATGACACGTAGGTAGCGTGGAATCGCCGGGCAAATTCTTGGGTTCCAACCTAGGGGGGGAAAAACAAACAAAAACACAGAAAGCACAGAGTAAGATACAGTTCATTGGGTAGTTTATTGGATCCGTGTCAGGATAGCTGACTTTAATCCTAATCGGACTTGCCAGTACTTATTTTCCACAGAATACATTTTTACTCAGGATACAGTACTGTGCGTTATTGAGTCCGTCTAAATATCATTATTTCCAAGTTTCACTTTTCCAACAACAATAAACAAAAAACACAAGACATAAAGGCTGCTGTGTTGGGGGGGAAAAGCTAAGAAAGAAAAATCTGTCTGCTCTGTTTAAGGCTGACGACTTAAAGAATTCATTAAAAACAAGCTTAATCAGTATTAATGTCACAGTAAATAATTTCCTTACTTATGGCAATTCATGAAAAAACTAAAATAAAAAAACTAAAATTGTTGATACATTTTTATCTCATAATGTACATCTGAGCAGTTACGGGTTAAGGGCCTTGCTCAAGGGCCCAAATTCTGTGGCAACTTGGTGGTGCTGTGGTTTGAACCTGGGCACCTCCGATCCGAACACCTGAACCACTGAGCTGAATGGACGTGTATAAAAGTGCATTGCGGTTGGATCAGTACTTACTGTCAGACCAATTCCGATAAAAATGCAGATCATTCCTACTGTGATGTAGGCGCAGCAGCGCCTCCTGGGTAGAGCACTGCCAACGGAAGAACTGGAGGGAAAAACACACACACACACACGATCGGGGTTAGAAAAAAAACCCTGACTATTAAATATTTAAGTCGATTATCCTGCTTTACTTGTTGTTGTGTATTATTGTGTATTTTGGATACATCTAAAAATTAACACACACGCACAACAGTATGACACCCTGTCGCAGGTTTTACACAGCAAGTACACAATAAAAACATTTGACAAGTTGGCCATGTTTAACGTCTTGCCATGTTATGAAACATCAGGACATTTAATTCAAGCATGAAGCATTTTGCAAGTTCGCTCGTTAGAAAGAAAAACAGGTCTAGCGAGGCAGTCGAAAATAAACTGGCTTTTGTAAACGCTTGTACTCAGACTTTGCCGGAGGTCACATGGCTCGCTCCTACCCCAGCTGGCTCTTGCTAATACTTCACATGGCTCTCATGTGACTGGTTCTGAAGCTGCTTTTTAAAATCAGGATGAATCAAAGTGCTTTAATGTGTTTCTCTCGAGTGAGGGTGGTACAAAAATAAAATAAAAAAAATTCAAATTTCATGACATTTCAAGATTAGCATCTATTAAAAAAAAGGGGAAGTTAAAAAAGTATCTACTTTGACTTCCTTGAAGATTAAAGCACTATAGTCTTATTAACATCAAAAGAAAAGCTATAAAGGAACAACTGCAATAACGTAAACAATAAAGACACTTGTGGATGTTCTACAACATTAAATGCAGCTATAAAGGCTTAAATAATAATTTTATTCATGAATAAATTATAGATTTGAATCTGTGCCAAATCATTGTGCTAGTAGAGAAATAACAGTTTGGGATGTGCAGTTGTGCTGGAATAGAGATCACACCATCAGACATGGATTAGCTTCTCTGAACAGGACAGTTTGAGCGTTATTCCTTACTTATCGAGTCAAAAATCAAGAAAAGCAGGAACGCTTTAATGAGGTCGTGCAAGTTGAAAGCAAAGAATGAGGAAAGCTTAAACTAGAACTAGAAATGCATAAGTCCACTTGGTACAATGAAAAATAACAGTTGTGGAATTACAAAAGCATCGATACCTCAAGATATCCATAATACTGAAGTTTATCACAAGGCGATTAATCTTCTATGTGTCTGTTTTCCCTTCTCACAAGCAGGAATCGGTCACATTCCACTTACGCTGACAATTTCAGACCAGATTTTGTAGAATTATTAAAAATCCTGTCCTAGTCTGCGCCAGTCAGCACACGTTGGGGCCAGTGGACATGGAGAGCTGGGCACGGGAAACTGTAACTGTACGAGGGGTACGAACTCGAATCAGCAAGTGTCTGAGGAGAACAGACTCCTCCCAATTTTGATTTGATTATTCTGATCGTACCATCAATGAACATAGAGAAGGGGTGATCATGGGCAGGATAGAGGAAATCCAAAATGGCAAAGAGAGAGCGTTTTTTGCAAATAAATTAACCAACCAGTTTAGAACAACAGCTGATTGACTTGGGGGAAGAACACTTGTACAATGTCATTTGAAGTGCCTTCCACAAACGCACAGACAAAGAATAAGAAAGAGCTGAAGTGACAAGTTACGTAGAAGATGATCCTTCATCTGGTGCAGTTGTTCATTGAATGATCTAAACTTTTGAAGTCGACTGTGTATTCAGAATCGTTTAGGATTGTACAAGTTTGTCCTCAGTTTTAGATCAGTTGTAGCAACTGCTATCTCGGTGTGTGTTATTATTTTTTTGCCATCTGTTTGTTACATTACATCAACATGACTCTACTCCCATTCCATAGCAGTTGCTCTGGGGGATCCTGGCAGCCTGGGCAATGGGTGAAGGGCATTACATTACTGGCACTACCACTCTGGGTATGTTTACTCTTCCTCTCTGCATTACCCCTTTGCTGCCAAGGTCTAACATCATGCCAGAAATGTGTGCGTCATACAGACTCGGAGGTTGCGAATCGGATGCTGGGCGGCATCGCAGCGCCGGTCATGAGGATCCCAAAAAAACCTAAGACATCTAGATCACCAAGCTCAGGACAGAAACGATCATGAAATAGTGATGAATGTGACTCACATCTTTTTGCAATGAGGACACTTGGCCAGCGTATTAAATCGGAGCTCCATCCACTGTGGGAAAGACAAAAGGCAAAAAATAATAATCAAATATACACTTAATATACGGTGCTACTATTGAGGTAGGGTTATCTGTTATTCGTGGGTCACTTCATAGACATATAATAAGTTATTAAAACATTTTATATATTAAATGTATACAGACTAGAAATTAATTTACACAGCTTAAGTCACACTCCTTAAAATCAAAATACAATAACAATGAATAATGAAAGTTACTGCAATATTTACAGAACAGCATACATATGCATACCCTGCATGTTGCCATAGTGGAGCAGAATCCACATAGGTTTTAGTTACTAGGAGAATAATATCCTGCTCGTTTACGTATCTGTATCAGATTACTAACGGCCCGAGTCTTGCTTTAGTTTTAGTTTCTGATTCAGATTTATTAGTACAGTGGAACCTCGCCATATGAATTTAATTCCTTCTGGAGGCGAGTTTTTAAGGCGTAATTTTGGTATCGTGAAACATGTTTTCCCCTTGGAAATAATGTAAATGTAATATACAATGTCACGTAAACGCTATAATCATGTTTTTGCATATGAAAAGACATGCAAATTAAGCAAAATCTGAAATAAATAGACATTAAAAGTTATTTAATTCCTCTTGGCATCAGCTGCTTCTTTAGTGAAACTGAAAGTGCTTCCCTTTTATTCTTGCTACTGTCCTTGCTAACTTTTTTGGGACCCTTGCCTTCACTAAATCTTGCACAAAATGCAAAAAACGAACAAATAAACAAAAAAAAAGGGATTCGTGTTTCCTACTTCAGCATCCTGTGCTAGCATTTTCATTTATTTCTGAGTGAAGAAATGTAGGCACCTTTCCCGAAAAAACTATTTAATTAGGCCATGTGATGTAGAACAAACATTAGACGGCACAGTCGTAGACTTATGAAAGTTTACAAGTGATGAATCGAAAATCTAAAACATCGGCATGTAAAATCGGGTTATTAAAAAAAAAAAATAAAAAAAAAAAAAACAACCTGAGGTTGACAGTTCAGGTGGGGTAAATGAGATATACCGTAGGCTGGTGCTGTACAGGAAAAGAGGAATAAAATGGTTAACTGTACATACGAGAAACGTGTTGCCGCAGTGGCCGCATACCACACGCAGGCCTTCGGGCTGAATGGGAAGCGCCGGCTGTGCAGGTTGCTCCTCCGGGATCACCATCACCGGGCTCAGGTTGATAATCCGTCTGCTGTCGGTCATACAAAAAAAAAAAAAAAAAAAAAAAAAAACAGTGACCTCTATGATGCTAGAAAAAACCCCAAAAATCAATCATATTCTTTTGCCCAGCTGCAGGCATTTTCCTGTACGTCAAAGAGCGCGGTACCTGTTTCACCTCCCTTCACTCTCTTATCAGACGACTACAACCTCAGAGACCTGCTTTTTATATTTCCACTGCACGATGATGCCCAGATGGCAGCAGTAACAAGACAGCCCTTATCACACTTACCAGTTAGGTCGAGGACATCCTATCCTCCGGGATGTGTCTTTACAAATTAGCAGGCAGTTGCAGGGACATCTGACATACTTTTTCCCAGCTGGCGGGTTTTTGATCGGCTGTGAAAAGGAAATAGAGCACAGAAAGGCGGAATATTGTTATCTGAGTAAGTGACATTTTTTTTTTTGCACAAACAATACAAACCAGGTTTTACTGTAAAGTGTACCAGCACCCCCGACCGTTAACACCATATGTATACAAAAAGATACATAGTGATCTGTGATTAATCGCATTAAATCAGAGCTCTGGTGACACCATAGAAATCATTATAATTTAACTAAGAACAGAACCGCCATAGTCGTAGAAAAATATACTGCTAAATAAAACTTTAAGATCCCGGTTTGACCTGAACTTACACATGCATACTAGCAGTTCAAGTCAAACTGGGACTGGGTGTTTCCTTATGTATTTTTTTTAAGCAGTATATTTGCATAAGGTCAGGAACATGACTTAAAAAGGTTCGGAAGGTAAAACAAAGCAAAGGCCAGAAGTGACTAAAACGTAACAGCTTTAAATTACAAATCATTACTTTTTCCTATCCGTATAATATAAAGGCAAAAAGTACTAAGTGTGTCAAAAAGGATGCCATGATCATATTGTGAATAAGAGTATAATTGGGCCTCCGAGTGATGCAGTGGTAAAGTGCTCGCCCTATCATCCGGAGATCGCTGGTTCGGATCCCGGGTGATGCTGTAATCTCTCGCAGCCGGAGGTCTAGAGAGAGCCGATTGGCTGAGCTCTCTCAGAGGGGCGGGTTGAGAGATACTTGCGCTCCCACATTAATCACGGCTCTACAGCCAATCAGGGGCGTCTGTGAGCTCGCGCAAGCGGAAGGAGCGGATAGCGCTGTCCTCCGAGTGTTATGCCGCCCCCTGGCGTCACGTGGTTCAAAGGAAACACGTGATAGTCTTCGGCCCTCCCGACTGAGTGGTAGCAGTAGCCTTAATGTGGGAGCCCCCTAGTGACGGGTAGGAATTGGACACGACTAAATTAGGGAGAAAATCGGGGAGAAAAAAAATAATTTAAAAAAGTCTAACACAACAGGTGACAATCTACAGAATCCAGGAGAGAGAATTGACTGAGGCAGAAAGATCAATACAAAATAATGCTTGTCGAATGGTTTAAAACATTTGTAAAACACACAAATCTAATATAAAATAAAATGTTGAAATGTATTTCTGATGCATGACTTGAGTTGTCAAGTCTATTGATTCAAAAACTACGGAGGCTCTCTGGTGACACTGGGGAAAAAAATATTCAGTGGCCATGACTAACTAAGGCATGGGAACAAAATAGTATAACGCATGGCCACAAAATACTATCTTGTGGTGACAACTTAATAACCTCATAGCATTTAGCCTCTTGTAAACTACGGACAAGTTTAAATTGATTCCGTTTATAACTGTTAGTATGGATGGATGATTACTTTTATTTATTCACTGACATACAGCATATCTCCAAAACAACTATTATCCTGTCGCATCTGGGACAAGAATGATCTCATTATCACATGTTTTTAAGTCGTGGCCACAACATACTATCTCGTTCCCACACCCTAGCAAGTCATGGCCAAAACATTGTATCGCAATCCCATGCCTTAGTAATTCGTGGCCACAACATGCTATCTGGTTCCCATGCCTTAGTAAGTCATGTTCACAACATACTATTTAGTTCCCACCACTTAGTAATTTGTGGTCGCAACATAGTGTCTGGTTCCCACCGCTTAATAAGTTGTGGCCACAATATACTATCTCGTTCTCACTGCTTAGTAATTCGTGGCCACAACATAGTATCTCATTCCCACACCTTAGTAAGTCATGGTCACAACATCCGATATTGTTCCCACAGCATAGTACATTGTGGCCACACCACATAGAATTTAATTCCCATTTTTTCCCCAAATGTCACCAGAGGGGCTCCGTAAAAAGCAAAGGATTTACAATTTGGACTCTATCTCCAGAACCATGGCCTGTTTTTTCACTTTGCTCTTCCAAACCACAGAAGCACCACAAGCACGAATGTTCTCACACGCCAGCCTGCAGATCATGTGAAACGTGCTACTGCATCTTCGTCACCGTGACTAAGCGGATACACCGACTGGATGCTGTGTTGCTTAGTTACAAAGACATATTAGTGCTGAATGAGCTTTTTGTAACAAATAAAATATAATGATCTACATAAATAACTGGAACAAATGAGATTTGGGATTGTGTAATTAGAAGGCGCACGGATAGCAA
Source organism: Clarias platycephalus (assembly GCA_030068275.1). Classification (NCBI taxonomy): domain Eukaryota; kingdom Metazoa; phylum Chordata; class Actinopteri; order Siluriformes; family Clariidae; genus Clarias; species Clarias platycephalus. The sequence continues at coordinate 7,913,494 of JAQQZT010000021.1, forward strand.
TAAGCATCAGGGCAGAATCTAGAATGGGTGTGGTGGATGATTGAAATCAGGGGTGTTCATGCAAAGGCGCTGCACAAATCATGCTGCGTTTCACACTTAGTTAAGAAAAATGTTTAAGTCTCAAAGCACAGAGTCAGAGACAGGAAAATACCACAAATTCTATTCCGCCATCTTCTCTTCTTGTCAAGACTGACTTGTGAAGACATCACTTATGACTGTGCAGTGAGAGTGCGAGAGAGAGAGAGAGAGAGAGAGAGAAAGAGAGAGAGAGAGAGAGAGAGAGAGAAAGTAGGACTGGTGCTGTGCATGACTAAGCATTAGTTGAAGCAACATCCGATGCCTTCTTACCGTTGCCTCATTGCAGACCGTGCACTTCACCACATGCTGATGGAGCTTCCCATCCAGGTTTATGAGAGACTGACACACTCGGCAGTTAATGACCGGCACTCCTCCTGTATCAGGACTGGCAATGGCTGTGTATGGCGGGGGAAGCTCAGCTAGCAGAGGACAGACACAGTTGCATATGCAGATCAGATTTTTCGAATATTATATTGTACGCCTTCATTTTTTACACATATTGTTCGTCGACTAATAAAAGGGTCACTGATATAATTGTGTATATTTTGCCAATAATATCTTAATAATCAGCTTCATGAAGTTATTTAAGAATACAATTGTTCAAAGCTGATTACTGAAAATCATCTGATCCAAAAAATAAATGCATACATGTTAATAAATTCAAATAAAATGTTATTATAGAAACAATCTCAACAATTAAGCCATAAACACAATGTCTTCCAGATAGCGAAAAAAAACAAACCATCTGATGAAACCAAACACTTAATTGGTAGAACAACATCCATCTTTAATAAGTGCTGACTGTAACCAGAGCCTGGCAATATTTGTCCGTTTCGTCAACATGTCAAGAACCCATTAGTCAATGAAATGTCACATAAACATCCTCGTTATAGCTAATACTGAGAAACATCCGTAAAACAAAATTGTACAATATTACAATGAGCGAATTAATTTAAACCTTGTGTAAACGAGCGTCAGAGCCACAATCGATCAGGTCTGAGAATTCGGCAGTGCTGTTAGTTTAATGCAATCACAGGTTAAGCTGTATAAATCAAATAGCATAAACTACTATGTAAATAAACACACTATAATGATTTCCTCAACCCTACTACAGACGCCCATGTGAGCAAACAGAGCCTCGGTCATTATGTTATTTAACATCAGTGATAAAGCAATAATTCCTAATCTTATCAAACGCGTTAAGTTTTACGTAGAGAGGGCGCAATATGAAGGAGCGACAGGAGCGAATTGCCTAAACAGTGTATTGTGTGAGGTTTTACTGTATTGAATAGTGACAGCATGGATTATGAAACTGACCTAAATTCTGCATTACATGCTTGGCCTGGTTAATAACTCAATATTGTACTAAGCGGGAAGTGAGAAGTTTCAATGTCTAGACCAAGGATCATTAGAATATGAGTAATAGCCTTAACGGCGGCATGGTGGGTTAGTTGAGTTTGGGTTCGATTCCCTCCTCTGTGAGCACCAAGTGCTTGGTAGGTTTCCTTTGGGTACTCGGGTTTCCTCCCACAGCGCAGAAGACATGCAGATTAGGAGAATTGGCGTTCCCCAAAACTGCTCAAAGTGTGTGATTGAGTGTGTGTATGCGCGTGTGCCCTGGAATAGGCTCCAGGCTTCCTGCAACCCTGTATACAGGATAAAGCAATATAGATAATGAGTGAGAGTAAGTGAATGAGTGAGTGAATAATATCATCTCAACCACAGTTTATGGTATGTAAAATGTTTTAGGTGCTTTAAACATGTATTATAAAGCATGAAAACATCAGACTGTCCTCTTCTAAAAATTTTATATTTTAATACTTTTCTCAGACTAAAACCTGGCTGAGGATTGGGCTGTAGACTGAATTTATGCCTACTCGGAGATTAAGTGGATTAAGGTTTTGGATTAATTCCACAGTCAGCAGTCGAGCCAGGCCTGGTCTTGTGATTACTCATTCAGCCAAAAATAAAGTAATCACCATCTCCAGATAAACCAAAAATGCAATTCTTGTAAACAAAGTTTGTTTCTCTGGTTTTGCATTGGAGCCACGAAGATAAAACAGCTGAAGAAAATGGTTAATTATAGCATACTTGTTCCTGTCAAGGTGTTTATGGTTTGTGACATTTCACGCTGCACAGTTCTGAAAATGCATTTATAGTAAACTATGTGCTTGTCGTCAATCATGTTGTGAAGTACTGTAACACAGCGCTGGCACAGGAAGATGTTGTGCAACAGTCATTTTCACAAGTCACATTATCACATGAACTAACGAGGCAGGATATTACAGTACACTAAGTCTTAGGCACATGCAAAACTGCTGTAAAAAAGAATTATACATTAAAAAAACTACTAAAAACTATAAAAATCATTAAACAGTAATTCATTAAACAAAGACAATAATTGTTGAAACCCTTTTTTAAAATATAGTCTCAGGTACAATTTGAGCAAATTTTACAACAATCCTTTTGTGTCTAAAAAAGAAAGTTGTTTTTTCATAATAAGCTGCCTTCTTTTCTGGCCTAGAGATATTATCGTGTAGGATAATATAGTAGAATAATTTATTATTTCATATTTATTATTTAACCTAATTTATATTAGGTTTGCATTTTGACTACATACACTCTTTCTTTCTTCTTTGTCTTTCAACCAAATCATCCAACCATCTGCCTCCATCTAACCCTATCCTCTGCATCCTCTTCTCTCACACCAACTAACTCCATGTCCTCTCTCACTGCATCCATAAATCTCCTCTTTGGTCTTCCTCTAGACCTCCTGCCTGGCAGTTCCAACCTCAGCATCCTTCTACCGATATATTCACCATCTCTCCTCTAAACATGTCCAAACCACCTCTCTGACTTCATCTCCAAAACACCAAAATGGACTCTGTAATGACTAATGCATGTGTGAAAAACATGTTGCATGCTCCCTTAACCACCCTATTACGAATTGAGCCCGAAGGATTGCGACATCGTCATCTTGGAATATGCCTGAGCCGTGGAAGAAAAAAAAATCCGTAGATGTGATAACCTGGTCATTCAGTACATTCAGGTCATCAGCAAACCTAATTTTTTTGGGGCACATAATGTTGCTGAGCCTAGACCTGACCAACAGATCATAACACTGCCTCCAGAGGCTTGTATAGTAGGCATTAGTGATGCGCGGGTCGTCTGGTAACCCGCGGGTCGGGTTGGGGTGGGTAAAGAAATTGTCACTTTATTTGCGGGGCGGGTTGGGGTGGGTCATTAAAAATTAAATTAAATTAAAAATCCAATATTTGGGAATATCTATTTTCATATTTTATTAAGCTCTTTGATAAGGTTACGTCACGTGACATGTCACGAAAGCGCCAAGCAGCTACCGCTGCCAGTCACAACAAAAACAAAGAAATAATAGTGAAGATGGAAGACGAGGTGCGGGAGAAATTGAGGTCGGGAATTTACATCATTAAAAGAAAAAATGTATGTCTATTTAATGGTCGCGGGTGCGGGGCGGGGCGGGTTGTAAAAATATATACAGTGGTTCGGGGCGGGCTGAGGCGGGCCAAATAATTTCATAAAAGCGGGACCCGCGGGTTGGAAAAATACCCGACCCGCGCATCACTAGTGTGCATACACACTACAGATTTGTGCTAAGCTGTTTGTATGTTGTTGTTGTTGTTGTTTTTTGTATTTCAACAATGCATCTAACCTGTTTTCAGCACTGTTGCAATAAATGTATGTGATTCTGCAATTCTGCATTTTCTTTTGTGTTTTTGATGCTGTGATATAGGTCTTAAATTTAATTCATATTGGTCTTAAAAAGGTCTTAAAAAGTCTTAAATTTGACATTATGAAACCTGCAGAAACCCTGACCAGCACAACCTGGGAATCTTTCCTTCTCTGCCCCTTCCTCCCTCCTTTTAATCCCATTCCTTCCCCAATAATACTAACAAAATTACAGCTTTTCCATAAGACCTTGTCTTGTGTCCGGGTCAAAGGCAACCATTGGAGGTCAATCATGACCATTGTATTTATTTCCATTTTGTACGACCGTGGTAGGAGCTCCAGTCAACATTCACACGCTATAGGCAATTTGGAAACGCCAGTTAACCTTATCTGCATGTCTTTGGACTGGAGAAGAAAAACGCAGAACTCCACCAAGCACAGGGAGAAAAACTCCAAATTCCATACAAACAGACCCAACCTGGGAATAGAACCCAGGACCTGGAGGTATAAGGCAGCACTGCTAACCACTAAGCCCACAATAAACACACATACAGCTACCCTTCTTTGTGATTTTGAATCTATATGCAAGGGGCAAATTAATATGTCTATATGTTAGGAGGAGTGAGTGGGGTGGAACTCAGGTGGGCAATGGACAGAATGATGGGTAGGCCAGCTGTAAGGAGAAAAAAATTCATCTGTTTAGCATGATATGTTCATACCAGCACTGTGTTAGTGTCTTTGCTGGCCAATATGAAATATCAACATAGACTGAAATGTGAACATCGAGCAGACCTCACATTATTTTAGCCTGACAGATGATGCAAAGCTGTGATGAACTAGAAACATGGGCTGGATTCTTGCAGTTGGATAAGTTCAGGAGCCCCGCAGGCATCTTTTATTGCAGAAAAGGAAGTGAGGTGTTCTTCTAGGAGATCAATATGCTGCCAGTATTATGTATCAACAAACAGTGACCCATCAACAGTGACTCCCTGCTCTTAAGTCGTAAAATCGATACTAACCACATTTTAAACCTATTATGTGGTATTAACACTCACACACCTCTGCACAAACACATATGCCAAATACAAATGATCCATATCTCAGAGGATAATTCGATAGATCTCCTTCAAGTCTTGTTTGTTTAAGGCTCAATGATTTTTATTTCTTTTTACATTGTAAAGCAATTCTGAAAGCGTTCAAAATATGCAATAATCTCCTTCGAACAGTTAACTTTGAGATGTACAGGGGTTGGGCAATGAAACTGAAATGCATGGTATATTCATTAGAATGGTTCAAGATGGCGCCGGTCACGACTGCTCCGACCACCTTTTCTTTGTTTTTGTTTTTTAAGTTAGTTTTCAGCATTTTAAAATCGCCACAATCACCACCATTGAGTACATTAGGTATGATAGAGACACTTGTTTCTATTGGTTTACAATGTACTCACAATTCAACGTTTTTGACTCCGGTTCCGAGCTGTCCTCGGGAAACTGTGAGATCCTGAGGGAGAACAATGGACGCGACGCGAAGCGGCGGCCCCGAGGGAAACGAGCCGGCGTCAGGAACAGGCTGAGAGCCCGTGCACACCGCACACCTCTG
>JAQQZT010000021.1:7930401-7944348 GCA_030068275.1 Clarias platycephalus
CCACAACCACTTCACCATCACGTGTTCTGTGCATAGTCATTGCTTATCCAAGGGGGGCAAAGGGTACACGGCACTCAACACTGAATTTTATTCTGTTTTTAATAAATAATACAATAAAACAAAAAAGTTGGATAGTGGCTTAGTGCTTAGCACTGCTGCCTCCCATGCCTCTCACCTAAGGTCTGTGTGTGTAGGGTTTTGTGGGTTTCCTTTGTGTACTTTAATGTGTGAGTGTGTGTACCCCTGTGAATTGCTACTTGGTGCATGCTGGAACCCTCCCATTTTGAGCACTTTGAGATTTGCTTCAAATATAAAGTGAATTATAAATAAAATGTATTATTATTATTATTATTATCATTTTGTCCAGGCTTGAAGCTGGCACTGCATAAAGTGGCTGGGGTTAAGGCATCATCTGGGCCCAGGCCTTACCAGTGGCAGGTAAGAAACCTACCACTGAGCCACTAATGCCCATGATGGTATGAAATCATGTTGCTTTGTGATGTCAAAGTAGACAGCAGCACTTTCTTTTTTTGTGTCAGTCTTTAGGGCTGGTCCCATCGAGGGGTCGCCAGAGCGGACAATTCTATTTTCCGTCCACCTCCAAAATTGGCAAAGTTGCTACACCTTTTCCACACGTCAATTTCTCTTGCCACCCATGGATCCAATAGTAGCCTAAATGTCTGTAAAGCTTTTAAAGTAAAATATTTGTCTATAACATCTCATGCAAGATCAATATATGGTCTAATAAAATGTTAGGTGCTGAAGGAATTGGGAAGTGGCCTAAAATAAAACCAATACAAACTATTATATTAAGCCATTGGTGGAGTGGCCACAGTGTTCTCTCAAAAGCCCAGAATCGTTTTTAGGTTTTTACAATAACTTCAGTTAGCGGCTCGGTTGCGTAGTGGTTGGCATTGTGGCCTCACACCTCACGGGTCAGGATTCGATTCCTGCCTCGGGTCTATGTGCATGGAGTGTTTCCTCAGGGTACTCCAGTTTCCTCTTACTGTCTAAAGACATGCAGGTTATTATCTTATTAATGGATCAATCTAGAAAATGAATAGACGTCAACATTTTCTCTCGTACACACTTGGAGAAAGATCTATTACTCGGGAAATGTCTCCATCTGGTGGTTCGTCCGAACATTGCCATGTGTACTGCTGTATGGGATTTGTTGGCTCAGTGAGCAAGCTTGCTAGTAGCAAACTAAATAACTATGTGTGTATTTAAATATTCTATATTCTTTTTGAAGCATTGCTGGATCCCTAGTTGGTTAAATGAGGAGGCATGTAACTTTCCATCTAAGTTATGATGGATCTACTGGATGTACAATATGTAATCAATAGTGGTATATGTTTCAGGCAAGGTCGCAGCGCCAGGGCATCTGGACAATCTAGTGGAAATACCCTTTTTTTTCTGACATGCAGCGTTTTAAGAGATCACCCATAGGGACATCATAGGGTTAGGCTAACCTTAAAGTTTACAGTGGATGGCTTTTCGGTAGGTCTAAGTTGAGAATAGATATGTAACTCTCTCTCTCTCTCTCTCTCTCTCACACACACACACACACACACACACACACACCCACACACACACACACACAGAGGTGGCCAACAAGAAGATTCTAGCAAGCACAGTTAAGCTATTTTTTTTTTAAAACATAAAACAACACATATTACAGCAGAAATTATGCTGCATAAGGAGCCCCTCCAAGACCGGGGTGGAGTTGACCTTGTTGCCTCTGATAATGACAGCTATCTGTACATTTATTTCTTCTGGCATTAAGACCATTGTACAGATGATGTTTACATGGAACCATGCACACAAATTTCTTTTTTATTTTTTGCACATATTCACAAATCTCAACCACTTGAATTTTACAAATGTTTCACAAAAATCAGTTTTTATGCTCTTTATTCATGTCTGTGTACCTGTTTACTGTAATTATTATGATAATTGTTTACTGTCTGTCTATTTACAGTGGCAAGAAAAAGTATGTAAACATTTTGGAGTTTCATGGTTTTCTGCATTAATGTGTGATTAAATGTCATCTGATCTTCATCTAAGTCACGGATATTGACAAATATACTGCAATGCGCTTAAAATAATAACACAAAAACATTCTGCCCTTTCATGTCTTTATTGGACACACTCATTCAGCATTTAAAATGGTAGTGACAAAAGTATGTGAACCAATAGGAATTAATAACTGGTTGACCCTTCCCCTCTTGGCAGCAATAATCTCAACCAAGCTCTCCCTGCATCGTTCAGGAGGAATTGTAGCCCATACTTCCAGAACTACTTTGGCTCTGTCATATTTTTTGGACGTCTCATGTATAAGACTCTCTTCGAGTCATTCCGTAACATGTCTTTTGGGTTGAGATCTGGGCTCTAACTTGGCCACTCCAAAAGGTGTTTTTTGTTTTTATTGAAGCCGTTCTGTTGTGGACTTGCTCCGGTCTATATATTGCTCCGGTCTATATCTGTTGTGGACTTGCTCCGGTCCGGTTTTGGGTCATTGTCCCAAATCACCCAATTTGCATCACCCAATTTCTACAGAGTTTCAGCAGACGTAAAGACATTGTCACATTATCTTGAAGAATTTTTTGAAGCACTTGGAAATTCATCTTCTCCTCAATGACTGCAAGCTGGCCAGGCCCTGATGGGGCAAAGGAGGCCCAAATCATGATTTTCCCTCCACCATACTTTATGGTTGGGATGATGTTTTCATGATGATATGCAGTACCCTTTTTACGTCAGATGTAGTACTGTGGTTTCTTTCCATATTAGTTTCATCAATGCATAAAACATTTTTTCCAATGCCGCTGTGCCATTGTGCTCTTTCACAAACTTCAGGTGGGCAGTAATGTTCTTTTCAGTTAGCAGCAGCTTCATTTGTGGGGTTCTGCCATCGACACAATGTTTTATGTGCTATAGCCCCCTGAACACAGATGTTAGTCAGTTAGAATGATGCTTTCAAATCTTGTCACTTAGGCTGTCACTTGGGGTTGTTCCTTTGCCTTATTGATGAGTGTTTGTTCTGCTCTTCAGGTCATTTTGACTGGGCACCACTAGAGTAGCCACAGTCCCAAAGTGTCTCCAAACTGTAGATTGGTGAATTTCTAAAGTCTTTGAAATCACATTGTAAGCCTTTCCAGCCTCATGTAAATCAACAATTCTTGATCATAAATCATTTTAAAGCTCTTTTTGGCAAGGCATGGCTCACATAAGCATATTCTTTTTGTGCAGAACTCAAAACGTTTGAGTGGTTTTTCTCAGTCAAAGTAGTTCTAGTACAAACCTCCAAACTCATTTTCTTAACACGACTTCAGGTATGCTAACATCTGACTCCAATTAGGTTTTTTTTTTAGGTAATTAACTCAAGGATTCACATATTTTTCCACTAGCACTATAAGGTTTTTATGGCTGTTCTCAATAAAGACATGAAAGATCAGAGTTCTTTTGTGCTACTATTTTAGGCACATTATATTTGTCAATACTTTTGACTTAGATGAAGATCGGATCACATTTTATGACAAATTAATGCAGAAAACCATGAAATTCTAAAAAGTTCACAGACTTTTTCTTGCCTATCTATCTATCTATCTATCTATCTATCTATCTATCTATCTATCTATCTATCTATCTATCTATCTATCTATCTATAGCAATATGCTAACAGTATAAATGAAAAAAACAAAAAACAAATTTGAAACATAAATAATCAGTTGAGTGCATTAGCGTATTAGCCATAAGAAGCCATCAATTAGCCATAACATTAAACTTGAGTAACATTCATTTTCCTTAGAGTTTCATATGATGTTGGCCCAATCTTTTGCAGTTATAACAGCAATTCTTCTGGGAAGGCTTCCTACAAGGTTTAGGAGTGTTTTTTGGAAATTTTTGTCCTTCCAGATGTGCATTTGTTCACCAATTCACCAAAGGTGTTCTATCAGGTTGAGGTCAGGACTTTGTGCAGGCCAGTCAAATTCTTCCACACAATTCTTGCACCAAACTCGCTCATTCATGTCTTTATGGATCTTCCTTTGTGCTTCCTTTGTGTGTAGTGATGTTGTAACAGGAAGGGGCCATCCCAATCCCCATACCCATTCTATGGATTAGGAATTGGATGTTACTCAAGTTATATGCATGTAAAGGCAGGCGAGTGAATACTTTTAGCAATATAGTGTATTTAAGCAATATCACCAGAGGAGTGCTGGATATTGCAGGGCTGTGATGCAGTCGTAGGCACAAGGGAGCAGTCCTAGTGCCAAAGGCATCATAGCCATGCTATACTCTGCAGTACAGTATAGTACAGAACAGGATCTTTATAATTAGGATAATTAGGAGTATGACCAATTTATGCACAAAGTAATTCATAAGATTTCCTCATTCACAGGAACTGTCTTGATGTGGCAATTTTTCTCTTGTGAACAGTCTTTGTCAGAGGACAGAGGAACTTTCAAAAATAACTATAAGCCTTTTGTAGACTTTTCTTATTCAGGTAGCACATCCTACTTTTTCATTGATCTTAGAATTTAAAGGGAAAGTCTATTTTTTTAATTTGATGTATAGCATTCCTAAAGCCTTTTAAAATTTTCATACATATATCAATTCCTAATTTGTAGAAAAACAAAGTTTGTTTGATATTAAGTTTTATATTGAAATTGGGCAGCTTATGACACTCAGCAAAGAGACAGAGCAACCTGCCCTGCAATACTGTCTTAACCCTTTCAAGGCAGGCGTTGCTGATTTGCAACAGTTAAAAACTAACTACCTTATTACCCCAGATACATATTTAATGAGTTTTTTTTTACTCAGAAGTACCACTGCAGGACTTGGTTGTCCTTTAGTAACAAAAACTTAATTTGAGCCTGAAAGGGTTAACATCATAGCATAAAATTTATAGAAATGATGAACCTTTGCAGGAATATTCAGCTAGAACAATCATGGAACTTTAATAAAATGTCAGCTTTGTCTCCTTTGTGAAGACATAAGAAGTAAACTTGCCCCTGATATTCTTTTGTGTCTTTCTGCTGGGAATTATTGCAATTAAAGCATAAAAACACTGGATTCCCCTTGTATGTTTAAAACATTTAAAACATTTAAAAAACATTTAAACATTAAAGCATTAAAATCAGGTAAGACTTAAAATAAAATCTAGGTAGTTCAAGACTTCAAATAAAATTCCTTTGTGAAATTTCTCTGTGACAGGTCAATCATATCTGGAGGAAAAACCTGCAGTAAGCTGTAAGAAGCTGTGGCATCACGTCATATCAGGATACGCCCCACTTATCAGAGAAAAACAGACAGAGGTAGAGCACACACACACTATTTGAGAAGCACACGAAAAGTTGCTTGTTTATCGCCATGGCTCTAAAAAGACCACTGAAGTTTGCAGAATTAAAATAATTTACCAATAAAACCAGAAAGGTAGGTCTTAAAAGAAGAGGACTTATTTAATATGTTTTTTAATGTAAAGTTAAAAGTAATTTTTTTATTTAATAACATTTAATTGTTAAGCATAAATGTCTAAATTTTTAAAGTATTATTTATAATAATTAGAAAAATTATGTAATGCATTTTAATAAGATACTACCTTTGTAGTATCATTCTGTAGCCCCTTAGTACTTATTTAATATAATATTGAATAATCCTTGATTTGTATTAAGTTAATATAAAAGCTTATACTTTGTAATTTTTTAAAATAATATTATAATAAAAATTATATAATATTTTTTATAAATTTCTTTTAATAAACACATTTCTCTGAATAGAAAACCAGCTCGGGCATTACGTGAACACCTGTTCAACCAGGAGCCTTGTATCAAGCCATGGCGGAATCCAGAGACTATGGTACTGTCTAAGCTTATACATAGCTTGCAATCTATCTAACTGTGGTCCCAATTATTGTATATACAACACAACACTAATCATTATTAATTAGTTCTTTATGTGAGTAAATTGTTTTAGTGTAAAATCAACGCACAGATTTCACAAAGGTGATGTCAGCTATGGTTGTCAATATTATGGTGTTATTGGTGTATGATGATGGTACTGTAGGTCTGTAAATTTACCCTTACTTCTACTATAAAAATGAATGAGTAAGTAAATGAATAAAGATCCACCTCTTTAAGTTACAGTGACATTCACTGTTTAAACCAGATGAACCATATTAATCCTGTCCATTGGTAATTTGTAAAATGTGTGGAAGTATTAGAAAACTTATTGAAAAGTCAGTTTATAATATATTTGTGGAATTAATGCCAAGCTTAAGACCCATTAGAAAAGCCAAGAATAGTTTAGATGTTTCCATCTTAGCTGCCATTGCACAAGAATTTCCATTTTTTCTTTGTTAGTAGACTCTCCTTATTTGTTTCATTTGAAACAGAATTAGAAGCTACAGTGTATACTGCAAAATGTTTTGCGTTTTGCAAAATTTTTTATTAACTTTTCATGGTTCCCATTTTATTGCATTTCGCCTTTATTAGTGTGTTGAAGTTGTGTCACCCTGAAAATCCCAGTCCTTTTGCAGTATAGTATTTGAAAAAAAAAAAGAAATCTTCAAAATATGCATATTTTAACTGAATTTACTGCCTTATAGTTGGAGACTTCTTCACTGAATTTAAGCATGAAATCATTGTACGAGCAAGACAAGTCAGTGACATCACAGAGGCGGTCATCTCCCAAAGTTTGATTCATGACAGGGCAGTTTATCAAATCCAGGCTGCTCCTACTGAGCAGGAGGTGATGAGGCTTCTCTTTGAGGCCCTTGAAAGAGAACCTTCACAACATAGAGTATCCTTCCATCTGATACTTAGAATGACGGAACCTGAGCTTATTCATGAGCTAGGTAAGGTTTAAAAAGTTAATAATGCCTTTACCATTTTTATTTTTCCTCAGTACAGTGGTACCTCAGCATACGAATGCTGCGCGTTAAGAATTCTAAGAATCTTCTATTTTGCACCTAGGTTTCGCATGCGCATAAGTTGGGCACACATCCAGGAGTTGTTTAAATCTTGCTTGCATGAGTGGAAAGCCAAGCGAAGCAAGGACAATAGCAATAATAAAAGGGAAACACTTTTTGTTATGTTTTTAAAGCAACTAGTGCCAGGAGGAATCATAAATTAACGTTAATTGAGGTTTAATGTCTATTTATTGCATTCATTTACATTCTAAATGTTTTTGATTGTCATATACAAAATATGATTATCATGTTGGAAATTGGTAATATTGGTAATATCTTTGTGTGGCTGAAACATATTATCTGCATTTGCATTACTTCCTATGGGAAAATGTGTTTTGCAGTACGAAATTTCACCTTAAGAACTTGCCTCCAGAACGGATTCAATTTGTATGTTGGGGTACCACTGTAATTTCAGCATTAAAATAGTAATATTCAAGAATAATTAGCTGCATGTAGACCACAGCTTTTATTAAGTCGAAATCCTACTTCAATAGAATGGAGACAACGAAACAGCAAGTGTACTCAGACTGAGGATCTATTTTATGGTGAGAAAAAGGATGAAGACCAAGAGTGGAAGAGTGGACCCAAGGCTGACTCAAAAACAATGGAAGATTCATTAACAAGAAGACGACTAGAGATAATGGAGCAGGAGCTAAAACGTGATAAAAACATGCTTGAGGACATCAGAGCTGACCTGCAAAGAGAAAAGAAAATTCTAGAAGACAAGCATCTTGAACTTGTCAGAGATAGACAGAACTGTGAAAATGCACAAGCTGAGCTTCAGAAAGCAAAACAAGAAATTGAGAAGAGCAGGGAAAGTCAGATGTTTTATAGAAAGAGAGAAAAGTTGAATGATAACATTGAGATGCTGAGGGATGAAATAAAGCAAATGCAAGTCATGAAAAGTAAGTTAATGAGACAGAAGGAGGACGTAAAGGCCAAACTAGAGAAGGCAAGAAAGGAAATGCATGAACTTGAACACCTGAAGATAGACCTACAGAGACAGAATGAGGAAACTGACAACAAAATCAGACAGTCAAAGAGCAGTATGGATGAAGTTGAACAGATGAAGACTGAAATACTAAAACAAAAAGAGGATATAGAGCTCAAAATGCAACTTTTAAAAACTGAAGCAGAAAAGGTACAAAAAGTTAAGGAAGAAATACAACAACAACGAAATGAATTAGAAGAAAGGATGCAGTGGGCAAAACGTGAAATGGAAGAGATGGAACTTATAAAAAAAGAAATGGATAGAAAGAGACAAGATCTTGATCAAAAGATGAAGCAGACCACCAGGAGAAAGAGTGAAGTAGACAGAATGAGAGTGGAAATACAGAAAGAAAAAAATGAAATGGAACGCAACAGGGATGAATTACAAAAAGCAAGGGAGGACTTTCAGTGTATGGTTGAGAACAACAGTGAACACCCAGAAGATAAAGATGGGATAAATGGCAAGATTCTTAATCTCATTTATCAAATTGAAAGAACCAGAAAATTTGTTTGGGAGGCCTCATTTTACATGGAAAACAGAATGACTGAAAGCCAGCTGGGGGCAGTAGAAGTAAAAAAGATGAAAGATGAAATGCAGAGACTTGTTGTAGAAATTGAACACATCAGAGAAATGTTACAATGGCTTAAAGCAGAAATGGAGCAAAGCAAAGAGATCTTTAGGCGGGAGAAAGAAGAAGTTAGAATGCTAAAACATGAGATTCAGCGAAGAAAACGAGAGCTTGAAAAGAAAGAAGAAAAACTGATGAGAGAAAGAGATGAATTAGAAATAATGAGTGCCAAGATACAGCAACAAAAAATAGAACTGGCAAAAACTTTGGAAGAAATACACAAAAATAAAATTAGACAGGCAAGCGAAGATATTCATAAAATTGTGGACAAAACAGAGTATGTAAAAGAAAGGAAAGACAAGGCAGTTGATGCATTTTCACAGACTGAACTGAATCAACAAAACCTAATTCCGGAGAACAATTTAAGGGAAATGATGGAGGACAGGCAAGAACTTGAAATGATGAGAACAGAACTCGAAACTCACAAAAATGAAATAGAAAACAACAGGCTGGAGATAAAAAAGAAGAAAGAGGAGCAAGAGCAAATAATTACGTACATAGATATGGAGAAACATGACATTGAAAAAAATAGACTACTACTTGATAATTTGAAAAATGAGCTAGGGATAATGAAGGCAAAATTGAATGCCGAACAAGAATATATCACCTTTGAAAAACAAGAAATACAGAATGAAAGAAAATGTTTTGAGCTGTCAAAGGCATCTATGCAAAGTGAAATTCAGGATGTAAAGAATGCTTTGGAAAAAGCCAGAATGGACATACGAAACCTAGATGAAATTAAGGGAGGATTAGAAAAAGAAAATGAATTATGTAGGATTATTGTTGATGACACAAATAAACAAAAGGATGCCTTGGAGAGAAAGGCTGCTGAAATAGCAAAGCAAAAGGAAGACATTGAGGCTACCAAATGTCTTCTTGCAAAAGAGAAAAATGATCTTGAAAAGAACTGGTTGGAATTGAGGGAAGGAAAGGGGGAGTTGGAATTACAAATCAGAAGTCACAAGGAAAAACAGGAAAGTGAAAAATTTAAAATGGAGGAACAGAAAAACTTACTGGAAAAAGAAATTAGTAAGATGAACCAACACAAAGATGAAGCAGAAAAAGAAAAGGAAAACATACTGAAAAATGAGAAAGAAATTGAATCTCTTAAAGAGCAAATATTAAAAGAGAGAGCTGAAATTAAGGAAATCAAAAACAAGATGAAAAATGACAAACTGACTCTTGATCAAAAACAGAATGAAATACAACAACAAAAGAAAATTCTGGAGGACAATTTGAGTGAAATATTTGAAGATAAACAAAATATGGATAAGATGAAACTGGAATTTGAAAAGATAAAAGACATTGAGATCGGCAGGGAGAAGATGAAGCAGGAAAGAAAGCAGCTTGATGATTTGATGAATTCCATTCAAAAAGAAAAAATGGATATTGAAAAGAACACATCTCTTAACAACAAATTGAAAAATGAGGTAGAAGAAATGAAGGCAAAGTTAAATGCTGAACAAGAACTTATCACCGTTGAAAAACAAAAGATAGAGAATGAGAGAAAAAGATTTCAGTTATCAGAGGCATCTATGCAGAAAGAAATAGGAGACACAAAGAATGCTTTGGAAAAGGCCAAGCTAAGAATTCAAGATCTTGAGAAAAAACTAGAACAAGAAAAAGAAAAATACAGAATTCACACTGAAGGAATAAATCAGAATCCTCCTGATGAAGCTGAGAATAATGAAGACATGGAAAATGAGCTGAGGAGACAACTCAAAATTGTCGAGACTACGAGTGAGAATAGTAAAATTGAAGAGATCAAGGCTGAGATACTAAGGCAAAAGGATGATGTTGAAAATAAAATGTGTCATGTGAGAACAGAAATGGAAAAGGTGCAACAGGTCAAAGATGAAATTCATCAACAAAGAAATGATCTGGATGAAAGATTGCAGAGAGTAAAACGAGAGACAGGAGAAATGGAACTTTTGAAAACAGAGATTGAAAGGAAGAAGAAAGATCTTGACCAAAGGATGAAGCAAATAACAAGGAAAAAAGATGAGTTAGACCGAATAAGGGTAGAAATCCAGGAAGAAAAAGTAGAAATGGAATGCAAAAGGGCAGAAATTGAGAATAAGAGATATCAGATAGAATGTCTTAAATTTGAAATCCAAAGAACAAAAGAGCAATTGGAGAATTGTGTCAAAGGTGTCACTTTAGACACGGAGGAAAAAGAAGAGATTATAAGTCTTACTGACTTGACTGGACAAACTAGGGAAAGTGTATGGAACACCAAGACTCACTTTGAAAATAGAATGGCAGACAGCCAACTACTAGCAGGAGAGGACAATTTGATGAATGCTGAAATTAATAGACTTGTTATAGAACTTGAACACATCAGAGAGATGTTGCAAGAACTTTCATTCAAAATAGGGCAAAGCAAGGAGGTCATAAGGAGAGAGAAAGAAGAGGTAAACATGCTAAAAAAAGAGATGCTAAGAAGACAAAGAAACCTTGAAAACAAAGCAGAAAAGAACATGAGAGAACGGGGTGACTTAGAACTGATGAGTGCCAAATTGAAGCAACAAAAGGAAGAATTGGAGGAAACACTGAAAGAGATGCAGAAAAATGAAGCAAGGAGGAAGACAAGGCAAGATGAGCTAGGATTGTGGAATAAAACAGAGTTTGCAAAAGAGAGAAAAAGCAGGAAACTTGATCAACGTCTTCTTCAGGAAGGAGGGTCTGAACTGGATCAACAAAAACAAATTCAAAAGCACAATTTGGGGGAAATAATGGACGAGAGTCAAATACAACAACTGGAAAATGATAAGGAAGCTATACAGCAGAAAAGACAGGAAATTGATCAACTGATAAACAACTTAAACATTGAGAAAAAGGACATTGAAAAGAACAGACTCATGAATGATAATTGTAGAAATGAACTAACAGAAATAAAGGTAAAACTGAATGCTGAACAAGAGGTTATCACCATTGAAAAGCAAAAGATAGAAAATGAAAGAAACAGATTCCAGTTATTAAAGACATCTATGCAGCGGGAAATTGAGAACATGAAGTCTGCTTTGGAAAAGAGCAAAATAAACATTCAAGATCTTGAGAAAAAACTAGAACAAGAAAAAGAGAAATGCAGAATTCACACTGAAGAAATAAATCAGAAAAACAAGGCCCTGGGATTGATGGCTATAGTAACATCAGAACAAAATACAGAAGCTGAGAAAAATAAAGATATGGGAACTGAGTTGGGGAGACAGACTAAGGCTATTCAAACCAAAACAGGGAATGCAATGGAGGAAATGTATAGACTTGAACAGCTGAAAATAGAACTGCAAAAAAGGAATGATGAAATAGAGAATAAAATTGTCGAGACTACGAGTGAGACCAGTAAAATGGAAAAGATGAATGCTGAGATACAAAGGCAAAAAGGAGATGTTGAAGAAAAAATATGCTTTGTAAGAAAAGAAATGGAAGAAGTTAAACAAGTCAAGGAGGAAATTCAACAGCAAAGATATGAACTGGAAGAAAGGATGAACAAAGAAAAACGTGAGATGGAAGAAATGGAAGTTTTGAAAAAAGAGATGGAAAGGAACAAGAAAGATCAGGACCAAAGGTTGAAGCAAATAACAAGGAAACAAGATGAGTTGGACAGAATAAGAATGGAAATCCAGGGAGAAAAAGAAGAAATTGAATGCAAAAGGGTAGAAATTGAGAATAAGATATATGAAGTAGAAAGCCTTAAATCTGAAATACAAAGAACAAAACAGCAATTGGAGAATAGTGTTAAAGGTGCCACTTCAAACAGAGATGAAAAAGAAGAGATAAGTATTGAGATTTCCAGGCTTATTGACATGATTAAACAAACTAGAGAAAGTTTATGGAACACCAAGACTCACTTTGAAAATAGATTGGCAGACAGCCAACTATTAGCAGGAGAGGAAAATTTGATGAATGCTGAAATGAACAGACTTGTTATAGAAACTGAACACATCAGAGAGATGTTGCAACAACTTAAATATGAAATGGGGAAAAGCAAGGAAGTTCAAAGGAGAGAAAAAGAAGAGGTAAAAACACTAAAAAAAGAAATCCAAAAAAGAAAAAGAGATCTTGAAAACAAAGCAGAAAAGAACATGAGAGAACGGGGTGACTTAGAAGTGATGAGTGCCAAAATAAAGCAACAAAAGGAAGAATTAGAGGAAACACTGAAAGAGATGCAGAAAAATGAAGCAAGGAGGAAGACAAGGCAAGATGAGCTAGGATCACGGGATGAAAGACAGTGTGTAAAAGATGTAGAAGGAAGGAAAACTGATACACTGCTAATTCAGCAAGGAGAGACTGAACAGAATGAAGTAAACCCGAATAGAGAAGAGAATTTAAAGGAAAAGCTGGAAAAGAAGAAAAAACTTGGAATGATAAAAACCAAACTTAAAACTAAAAGAAAACCAACAGAAAATGAAGGGAAAGATATAAAACAGAAGAGAAAACAAAATGAGAAAGAAGAAAGAGAATTATTGGCAATGGAAGAACAGAGAAACAAACAAAAAGAATTGATTAGAATCAACCAAGAAAAAGAAGAGATAGAAAAAGAAAAGGAAAACATACAGAAGAAATGGAAAGAACTTGAGACACTGAAACAGCAACTATTCAAAGAAAGGCAGGAAATTGAGGAAATAAGGAACAATATGTTAACAGAGAAACTGTTACTTGAACAAAGGGAGACAGAAAACAATCAACAAAAGCAAACTCTGGAGGACAATGCAAAAGAAATAAAGGAGGAGAGAACAAATCTTGACAAGATGAAAGTGGAATGTGAACAGAAGATAAAAGAAATTGACACTTTGGGGGAGAAGATGAAGCAAGATACATATGTTCTAGACCCATTTATGGCAGGTATTAAAATGCAGAGGCAAGTTCTTGAAAAGCAAAGCTCTATAAACAAAAAAATGAAAAATGAGCTAGAAGAAGTGAAGGTGAAACTGAATGTGGAACAGGAAGCTATCACTCCAGAAAAGCAAGAGATACAGAAAGAGAAAGAAAGGTCTGACCAATCTAGGGCAGCTATGCAGAGCGAAAGGCAGGAAATGAAAAAGACTTTGAAAAAAGCGATGATAGACAGAGAACATATGGATGAAAATGAAAAAAGATTAGCAGAAAAAACTGATGACACAACCAAACAAAATAATGCCTTGGAGAAGAAGGCTCCAGTGATAGATGGAGAAAATCTGGATGAAATTAAAAGAGGAGTAGCAGAGGAAAAAGAAAAGTATAGAAAAAAGGGTGAAGAGATATCCAAACAAAAGGATGCCTTGGAGAAGATGGCTGCTGAAACTGAAATGCAAAAGAAAGACATTGAGTACAAAACTGTTCTTCTGGAAAAGAACATGAAGGAATTGCAGGAACGAGAGT
>JAQQZT010000021.1:7944448-7957436 GCA_030068275.1 Clarias platycephalus
AACGTGGTCAGGGAGAAGATAAAGCAAGAGAGAGACGAACTTGATCTATTCATGAAGGATATTAACATGCAGAAGCATGTTCTTGAAGAACAAAGGTCTTTTAACATCAATTTGAAAAATGAGCTAGAAGAAATGAAGGCAAATCTCAATGTGGAAAAGAAAGCTATCGCACTTGAAAAGCAAGAGATCCAGAAAGAGAAAGAAAGATTGGACCAATCAAAGGCATCCATACAGAGCGAAATTCAGGAAATAAAAAATGCTTTGGAAAAAGCCATGATTGACAGAGAAAATCTGGAAGAAATTAAAAGAAGAGTAGCAGAGGAAAAAGAAAAGTATAGAAATGTGGTTAAGGAGACAACCAAACAAAAGGATGCTTTGGAGAAGATGGCTGCTGAAATTGAAATGCAAAAGAAAGACACTGAGTCCAAAAGTGTCCTTCTTGAAAGGAACTTGAAGGAATTCCAGGAACGAGAGAGTGAGTTTCAAGTTCAAATCAAGAAACATGAAGAAAATCAACAAAGAGAAATAATATCAATGGAGGAACAGAGAAACACATTGGACAAAAAATTGATTCGAATGAACCAAGAAAAAGAAGACAGAGAAAAAGAAAAGGAAGACGTACAGAAGCAATGTAAAGAACTTGAGACACTAAAACAGCAACTATTTAAAGAGCGTGATGAACTGGAGGAACTCAAAAACAAGATGTTAAAAGAGAAACTGTTACTTGAGCAAAAGGAGACCGAAACCAATAAGCAAAAGCAAGTTCTGGAAGACAATGAGAAAGAATTAATAATGGAGAGAGCACATCTGGACAAGATCAAACTGGAATTTGAACAGCAGATACAAGAAATGGAAAACGTAGTCAGGGAGAAGATGAAGCAAGAGAGAGACGAACTTGATCTATTCATGAAGGATATTAACATGCAGAAGCAAGTTCTTGAAGAGCAAAGGTCTTTTAACATCAATTTGAAAAATGAGCTAGAAGAAATTAAGGCAAATCTGAATGTGGAACACAAAGCTGTTGCTCTTGAAAAGGAAGAGATCCAGAAAGATAAAGAAAGATTGGACCAATCAAAGGCATCCATACAGAGCGAAATTCAGGAAATAAAAAATGCTTTAGACAAAGCCATGATAGATAGAGAAAATCTGGATGAAATTGAGAGAAGATTAGCAGAGGAAAAAGAACAGTGTAGAATTATGGTTGAGGAGACAACCAAACAAAAGGATGCCTTGAAGAAGATCTCAGCTGAAATTGAAATAGAAAAGAAAGACATTGATACCAACAAAGTACATCTTGAAAATAAGTGGATGGAACTGCAGGAACGTAAAGATGAGTTGCAAATGCAAATTAAAAAACAAAAGCAAAACGAAGAAAGAGAAACATTATCAATAGAGGAACAGAGAAAATCATTGAATAAAGAATTGATTAGAATCAACCAAGAAAAAGAAGACACAAAAAAAGAAAAGGAAGACATACAGAAGAAATGGGGAGAACTTGAGACACTGAAACAACAACTATTCAAAGAGAGGGATGAATTGGAGAAACTCAAGAATAATTTATTAACAGACAAACTGTTACTTAAGAAAAAGGAGACAGAAACCAATAAACAAAAGCAAGTTCTGGAGGACAATGCGAAAGAAATAATGAAGGAGAGAACAAATTTGGACAAGATGAAAGTGGAATTAGAACAGCAGACACAAGAATTGGAAAACAGTGTCAGGGAGAAGCAAGAGAGAGAAGAACTTGATCTATCAATGAAGGATATTAACATTCAGAAGCAACTTCTTGAAGAGCAAATCTCTACAATCTCCAATCTGAAAAATGAGCTAGAAGAAATGAAGGTGAAACTCAATGTGGAACAAGACGCTATCGCTTTTGAAAAACAAGAGATACAGAAAGAGACAGAAACGTTGGACCAATTAAAGGTATCCATGCTAAACGAAATGCAGGACCTGAAAATTGTTTCGGAAAAAGCCATGATAGACAAAAAAGATCTGGATAAAATTGAGAAAAGAATAGCAGAGGAAAAAGAACAGTGTAGAATCATGTTTGTGGACATAACCCAACAAAAGGATGCCTTGGAGAAGATGGCCACTGAAATAGAAATACAAAAGAAAGACACAGAATTCAAAACTGTCCTTCTTGAAAAGAACTTTAAGGAATTACAAGAACGAGATGATAAGTTGCAACTGCAAATCACGAAACATAAAGAAAAAGAACAAAGAGACAATTTCGCATTGGAGGAACAGAGAAATACAGTGGAAAAAGCCTTGATTAGAATCAACCAAGAAAAAGAAGACACAGAAAAAGAAAAGGAAGACATACAGAAGAAATGGAATGAACTTGAGACACTGAAACAACAACTATTCACAGAGAGGGATGCATTGGAGGAACTCAAAAACAAGATGATTATTGAGAAAGTGTCACTTGAGCAAACGGAGACAGAAACCAATAAACAAATACAAGTTCTGGAGGACAATGCAGAAGAAATAATGACAGAGAGAACACATCTGGACAAAGCCATGACAGACAGAGACAATCTGGATGAAACTGAGAGACTAACAAAGGATAAAGGACAATATGGAATTATGATTGAGGACAAAACCAACCAAAAGTATGCCTTGAAGAAGATGGCTGCTGAAATTGAAATGCAAAAGAAAGACATTGAGTCCAACAAAGTCCTTCTTGGAAAGAAGTGGAGGGAAATGCAAAAAGTAAAAGAAGAAACAGAAATGTTAACAATGGCAGAGCAAAGAAGTTCACAGGAAACAAGGTTGGAACAACCAATAGCATCAATGCAGAGTGAAACGAAAACAGATGCTCAAACTCAAACCCTTAAGGAGGACATGGAGAAAAAGTTTAGCAGAGAGACACAAACTGAAAAGATGGGAATAAAAACTTATGGGATTGAGCAGGTACAAATAGAGAATCAGAGGCTAAGAGACAAAAATGTAATTGGAGAATTGAATAAAACAATTGATTACATGGAGAAAGAACTTGAGGAAAGATTACAAGAAATTCAGAAAAATGAAATCAAACGAGTTGGACTGCAGAAAGAGAAAACTGAGCTGGAGCTGAGAATAGCTGATCTTTATGAAAGAGACACAGAGATGCAGAAAGTCACAGAGAAGGAAAAAGAAATAATTCTATTAAAGGAGTGTATGCTGATAGAGATTAGCCAGCTAAAGAGCAAACAAACAGATACAAACAGCAGATACTTACAAAGGATGGAGCAGCTCATAACTGAAACAATTAAGAACAGAATCAGGCATGTGACAGACAAAGCTGTACAAACAGTGACAGAGGAAAAAACAAAGAAACAGAGAAGAAAAGATGCTGATCAACAGGTGGAGGGAGTTCAAACAGAAAGACTAATGGAGCATGCTAGCACTTTTCACCATGGTCTGACTGATGAAGGGAATGAGAGATTAGGTAAAGAGGCTTCAAGTAAAACTCAAACTACAGATGTATTACAAAGATGGCAGCTATTGCAGCGGATTAGGCAAAGATGCTGCTGTCCAACTGAAACTAAGCAAAAGGAACAGAGAAATTTAGATTCATGAAGCCAAACAAGTCTTGTTCCTACAAAACAAATACATTGAAATCTAAACAATATTTTTTAAATGTAAGCCTTTGCCAATTTTACTATTTTTATCAGGTATGTTAGGAAACTACTATGGTATATGCTCAAGAAAACATTATACTTATAGCTATTATTATCCATTAATTATTGTAGCAATGTTATTGTAATTACAGTATGAGCAATTTATTATTTTCATTGATAAACTGACTACTGACCAAATGTCCGTATGTTTTATCAATTATTTTCCATGTGTGTGTACAGTATGTGTGCGTGTGTAAAATTCTTTATTTTATAAATCTGCATTTTTCATTAATTCTTTATTTTTATAAATCTGTTACTATAACTTGCCTAATCTACATTTATATTTACACTAGATGTTGTTGCTGATTTTTAGTATTTTGGGTGGATGCATGGTTCCGTATATATGCCACTTGGCACATCGGGCAACAGATATCCTGTATGTCCACTGTTTTTGTGGCAGGTGTTCACAGGGTCAGGTTGCCAGCTTGATGCGCAATTGTATCTTAGTATCTGAGCACTTGGGGGTGAAGGACCTTGCTCAAAGGTCCAAAGTGGCGACCCGGCAGTGTTGACCTCCTGGTCCGCAGTCCAACACCTTAACCACCAAGCCACGCCTTCTCCCTTTCATGTATTTTAGTTACATAATACTAATATTTTTTCAAGGCTCCCTGTGTGAGTAGGTTGAAGGTAAAATGCACATAACCTTTGAATCATCCCGGTGATGGTGCCCTCTTAGGTGGTGCTATAATCACAGAACAACCTTTTTTTGTTTAAATTGGGAAGATAGCAGAGTCTTCCTCACTCTCCCATGATTTCATTGGGCAAACTTGTCAGCTGTAATACCTTGTTGCAAAATTAAGAACTCAGCATATTCAAGTGTTTGCAGATGTTACACAGCTAACAGTTTGGACATGGTGTTGCTGCATGGTCATCGAAGGAGGATTGTGTTCACTAGTCCAAACTTTTATTGTCCAGTGATGGGGGGAAAGGAACCGTGACTATGACTTAAAACAATCTGACTCACAAGTCCCTAAAAGTATGCAGTCTTTATCGTCTTCGACTTTAAAGTGAAATAGGGATGATTTTGCTAACTTACCTTAACTTACCTTAAAAACAGGGAGCTGTGAAACATTAATTTGTTCACCAGATTAAAACATAAGAATTATATTGACATGGAAACGAGTTAACAGTACTTATTTATGCAACCACATATATCCTAATAAATATACATTCATAAATGATTCTTTGTTGTTTGTTGAGAGTGTTGAATAACATTCTTCAGAAGGTGCTGATTAGTGATATAGTTCATAAATCATAATAAATCAAAAATAATTGACTGAGCATTAGTAAATACAATCTACTTATCCAAACATGGTATTAGGCATATAATATAAATCAAAAAATATAAATATAGTTGAGATATTATAATGAGCAGGTATTTTAATGCTCCATACTTAAATGTATATCATCTTGAAACAAGTACATAAAATGTGAAAATGTAAAGAACCAGAGGAATGCCAACTCTGTGAGATAATTGAATAATATGGGCATAAAAATTTAACATTATTGATAATTTATTATTTTAAAACTCATTTTACTATAATACCATTATTATTATTTTTTAAAGCTACAGTATAATCTGTGCTGTCACTACAGTGCTGAGTACTTACAGGGCATATAAACACAAGATGGCAGCAAAGTACAGCTCATCCAGTTGGAGACCAAGGTTTGCAGAGACATTTCAAACTATCCCAAATTCAGAAAACCACAAAGAGACATTCAAACTGTCTATACCATGTTATAGGACTCAGGCGCTAACCTATATGTTCATAAGATGTCCAGTTTCTAGAAATTTCAGTAAATAAAAATTATGTGAAAGATGTTTGTAATGTAACTATTTTGGATATCTCTGGACAGACAAAAAAAAAAAAAAGAGTCAAAATGTAAAAATATTTCATGGTCTGTTTTAGGCGGTACTGAAATAACCTTTGCAACATGACAGTTTAAGTGATCGATTGGAGTGATCACACAAATGGATATTACATTACATTTTCAATGTTGCTTGTCAATTGTTTTTCTACCAAGGCTTTATATTATGTTATATATTTATATCTATATCTATGCACATATATAAATTTCATAAGGCTTTTATTCTGTCCATGTTGCAGCATCCACCATACAAGTCCTTCAAACACAGTACACGATAAGAATCTTAGCTGTAGTAAAATATTTGAATGATGCAAATATTGTAAAGAAAGCTGTATATATATTCATGAATGACGATCCTTGCTGAGTTGGCTTTGAGTACAATCATTCCTGTGAACATTCAGTAAGTGCATTGGCTGATCCTTTAAAATGAATGGATAACTTGTTGCCGACTGACAAAGGAGACAAAATCCTTCACCCAAACACACGTGCACATTACAATATTAAAATATACTGGCAACATGTAATTGATTTCAACCTTTTCGACCGCACTTCAAGGCATTTTCACATGTTTGGGCCATTAAAGGGGCTCCTGAGAGGCCAATGTTTCAGACGTTAAGCAGGCAGTACTGAGAAATCTCACTTGCTTGATGGTTTTAACTCTCATAACTGTTTTCTGTTAGTCTGCACAATAAAAACGTCATGGTTTGATTTGAACACCCCTGACAGTTTGCTTTATTAAAACATGCACCAGAATATACAGTACTGAAACTCATGCATCTTAAATGCTTTTGTCGATGAGGCAAAGCTCCAGCTACAAGTGTTCCTAGCAGTGAAAAGGAAGTTGTGTTGTGCAGTTGTTGTTGGAAACGGGTCTCTCGATAAAAGAAGAGTATTCATAGTTGAGTATGATTTCCGCTCATACGGAAGTGGTCGTGAACAGGGACCAAGTTTGAAAGAGGTGGCAGAACATTGCCTTACCCATCTCATTCGCCTGATCTTGCGTACTTGTGGGGAATGTTAAAGGAGAGTGTGCTTAGCTGTGAAGATCTGCCAAGAAATGTGGCTGTATTACACAGATTATGCTGTCTATTGTTATGACATTTCGCGGTTTTGGTAGTGAACTGTGTCAACATTATACGAGCAAATAATCTCCTTTTATATTACGCATACAGTGGTAAATCAACATCCTAATAGTGTGTATATTAGATACTTTCAGGAGAAATAAGCTCACAGATGACAACATGGTAATATTATTCATCTTTTCATTTCAGTACTGTATATATTTTGGCACATACTCTACATATACTGCAAATGTTTTTGTATCAGTATAGTAACAGAAAAACATTCTCAGTATCATGTGTTCTCATGTATCAGGTTTAAATTTAAATTTGGTTAAATTTGTTACGGTTACTAGAACATTAGAGAAACTTCTTGAAATTATCACAGTCTACTTTAAAGTTTCTGAAAGGTTCAGATTAATTACATGTTACCAGAATATTGGAGAAACTTTTTCAAAACTGGTGTTCTACCACAAAACATAAGATGAATGTTTTTCCAACTGCATTGTACCTGATAGGTGCAAATAATTTAGACGTTACCAGAATCTTCTCTGAAGCATCACTTGTAAATTTATATAAAGTTGTGGGAACGTTAGGAAAACGTTCTCTTATCCGTATTGTGTGACAAAACAAGAATTTATTTCTATGAAGAAAATTTTTCTGAAAAACAAACATACAAACAAACAAACACTCTCAGGACCAGAAATTTCTGCCAATACAACTCATGTTCCCTCACTAGCCATTTTTTTCTCTTCAAGTTAATAACACACACACACACGCGCGCGGGCGCACAAATTAACGTTAACTTCTTTCTATAAAAGTTAAATATACGTTATTTAAGTGTTAAACCGTTCGCTGAAATGAGAAAGTGAAACTTTACCACAGAGATGCTAACGCTTCAGCTCTACGCGCATGCGCGCGCGCTGCCCCTATTCACCTCAGGTTTAAAATCCCGACAGTTAAACAGTGCTCAGTTTGTTTTCTACCCTGATTATTTAAAATAACATGAAAATATAGTCTTTTAACTATTACCCTTTCTTCGACTAGTATAACTTCAGATTTTTGGGGTTGTTTTGTTGGCTTTGTTGTTGTTGTTGTTGAATGATACAGTTTACCGTATAATTTTAACTCGTCATATCAGACGTCAAGTCACCGCGCGCAGGCTGTAGCACGTGCACTTGGTTTCCGAGCAACCGCACCAAGCCGACGATGACGCATCCTGCAAAACCCCATTCGACCCAAATCATATTAATTCATATATTGATTATAAGACAGCATGTGGTAGAACATATTTAATACGTTTACAACTAGTAAATGATTATACTTGACTTGTTCTGTTTCTTGAACGTTTCATCTGTTTTATCTGGTACTTCCACACACTCATTCTTCTCAACATGATTCCTCTCATTATAACTCAGCATCTAGATGAAGTTCTGTAGATTGCAAGACTTTCCAGTCCAGTCTGTCTCAAAAACAAAACAAACAACAACAACAACATAAAGTGCTTCTGTCCCTTATCAGTGACTCCCTATTCTAATAGACTCTTAACATTGCCTTCTACTTTCAATACTATAGTTGTTGGAGCTGTGCAATTATGTGCTTCTATCTTTGTGGCAACCAATTGTATCCACAAGCATTTGGTGAGATATCATATTCACCAGCCAGTATGGCTGCCTTTTTCAAAACGAAGCGGCTCAATTATATTTCAGCATGATAATTTCATTGTTCAAAAAGCAAGGTTCATGAAGATGTGGTTTGCCAAGGTTGGATGAAAAGAAACATTAGAGGTCAATACAACAGCAAAGCGGAGACATGCAAAGGAATGTACAAGAAGCATGTTTGCTTTATTCTGTATTCAGGGTCGTGGAGAGCCTGAAGCCTATCCCAGGAGACTTAGGGCAAAATGTGGTGTACACCCTGGACAGGGTGCCAATTCATCGCAGGGCACACACATACAGTCATTCACACGCTATGGCCAATTAGCCTAATCTGCATGTCTTAGGACTGTGGGAGGAAACCAGAGTTCCCGGAGGAAACCCACCAAGCACGAGGAGAACATGCAAACTCCATGCACACAAAGACGGGGATCGAGCCTACCTGATAATAATTCAAACCCAGACCCTGGAGGTGCAAGGCGACAGTGCTAACCACTACACTACCGTACCACCATGGGAAAGCACATTATTTATATAATGGTTTATGGAGCAACTGACAAGGAGCCAAATGCTGTGGCCTATTTATTTGTCATAAGGCAAATTGTGATCTTTGAGTGACCTCTAGTGGTAATGGTTGTACAGTATCTACTTTCTTATAAATTCAATACGTATGTATTTTTTCCAAATGTGTGTAAATATGTTTCATTTTAAGATAGAAAGCAATTGGATTGAAATGCATGTACCGGTCTGTCAGATGATATAATTAATTCATTCTATAATTATATGCTAAAGTTTAGATTAACACATACGCAATACACTTTGTTTAAAACAATGTAGTTTTAAACAAAGTGTTTAAACAAGGTGAGCCAGTTATAACGCTTCAGTGAGCTTTTTTAATCTGTAAGAACAGTGATTCATTGCCTCACATTTAAACAAAGAGAGAGAGAGAGAGAGAGAGAGAGAGAGAGTACAGCCTGTGTTATAAAACAGCCAACGACTTTCTGCCTCAAGACTTTGTCAAGGGCAAAAAGATGTAAGGCTTTTAAAGACAAGATTATATCGTAAATATAAAAAAAATGCTTGTGTAGAAGTAATTAATTAGTAAATTGTCTTTCCAATAGGAAAACAGTGCAAACAGTATATATGTACTGTACAGAATTAGCAATTGCAACCAATTCAAAGAGAAAGAGAGTGCGCAACCTTTAAAACTCATAAATATTGATGGCCATGATGTACTGGGTCAGTTTAATTATCCATAGTGCTTATAAGAACGGAGAAAATAAATAAATTAGCAAACAATTCTATTTTTTCCCACCTTTATTACTTCACAGCAAGCAATTTTGAAGAATGACCAGAAAGATGGAGGTGTTATATTAACAATTAATATTGGCATTGTTAAAAGTGGAATGGAGCCGGGTCTGGTAGAGCCATAGGCAATGGCTTGAACGCCAGTCAGAATTTTATGATTGACTCAGCTGTGTGGAAAAGTATCATTAGTAATTTCTGTACCCCAGGGCCTCATCTCTTTTGTTCAGGTCCCCTCTGGCCATTACTGCTGCAGAGGTTTCCTGCATCACCCACTCTCCTATAGGTTCAGGCACCCACTGTCTCTCCCAGGTGCTAGAATGAAATAGCAGGTTGTCTGTGGATAATATTATGTTAACTGGGATAGTCTAATACACCAGGGTAACTGTGAAGAATGATAGTTATTTTAGCACACTGTGATTTATTAAATAACATAAAAAAAACATATTTCATATATTTTTAATAATTTGCATGTTCCAACTTATATATAAAAGACTTATTAAGGTTCAGTTAAGGGTGGATGTAAAACTGAATAAAAGTAATTTTTCATTAGATATAACACAACATTATACATTATACATTATATTATATACATATATATTCATTATTAGTCAGCTCCTTTACTTAGCTCTGAAACCAAAGTACACATAACTTGCAGATGCGTAGTTTGTCCCATTGTGTAATTTGTACTTTAACTGGACAATGGATGATTTCTTATGTTTTTCCTCTAAAGTCGTTTAAAAAAAAAGAAATTGTCAGTTAGGTTCTCATTTATATTTAATACACTCACTTTTGCATTTGAAATGTGGCTTCTCACTCACAGCTAACGATGTGGTCATTTGAGCATGCTTAATAATTCACACCAATTCACACTCTTTCTAATGTGCGTCACCAAGTGTAATTAATTATCTAAAATGACTATGTGACTGTACTGTTCTTTTTAGCCTTGGCTAAAAAGAAATCAGTCCCAGCATTGCTTCTTCATATTATTTTGACTTATGAGCAATTGTGGTGCTGTTGCACATAATAATAATAATAATAATCATAATCATAATAAAAAAATCCACGGTCACCAATGTGTTTGCAGTAAACAATACACTGTGGACTTCATAATGTCATAAGTCTATCTATCAGGGTTCTTTAAACGTGAGGGAGGGCTTATCTCTCCTGGATGGATTTAAAGGCTGTCCACAAAATTATGGAGTGTTTCTGTGGGAATTCATTCCCATTCATTCTGCAGAGCATTTAAGAGGTCAGGCACTGATGTTGGCAAGACTTGGCTCAATGGGATTGAGTTCAGGGCTCTGTGCAGGCCAGTCAAATTCTTCCACACCAAACTCATCAAACCATCTCTTTATAGTGCTGGCTTTGTGCACAGGGGCTCAGTCATGTTGGAATAAAAGAGGGCCCTCACGAAACTTTTTCCAGTTGGAAGGATAGCATTGTCCAAGATGTCTTGGTATGCTGTGGCACTGCAGATAAGGGGCCTTTTGTCCATATAGTGTATTTCAGGTTCATGGTATGTACTGCTTCCAAGACTGAATGATAAAGAGTGGGTGTATATTTTCTGGCTTCAAATAACAATTTATTTGCACCTATAGAAATCTAGAAAAATACCCATTGCTTATTATTATTATTATTATTATTATTATTATTATTATTATTATTATTATTATTATTTATTTTGTTGGAGATGAGTTTTTATTTCATATAGTACATATATACACATTTGCCATGGGGAATTCAATTATTCAGGTAAGCCCTGGTTCTTTCAGCTGTAGGAAATCTGTAATATTACTTGCTAGCACACATGATGTGATCCTGACTCCTCATCTCATGAAAGCAAAGGTCACTCTTTACGTTGCAGGCAGCTGTCATATACCATCGCCTCATGTGTCATGTGAATAAAAACAGCAGTAACACACAGCCTAACAAGCAGCTGGCTATTCTCGTGCATGCATGGATTTATCTAGTTGTTCCTGTTGTTTCTATTGTTTCATTTATTATTATTATTATTAATCAAGAGGAGCACTCGGCTGTTTGATTTAGTACTGGGCACACTATTGGCTAATGCAGTAATTTATCACATGGCAACTGTGTTTCAGCACAAATTGGTTCAGAGTACTACTGAGTGCTTTTATTACTTAGCCCTGTTATAGCATGTGACTAATTGCTGTTATACTCACCGGTCACTGTTCCTGATCTTTTTACTGTTAGACTAATGACAAATTCTCCTGCACAATGTAAAATAAGGGTAGATGAGGCAAGATCCAAATGAAAAATAAATCATGTTCCAGTTACACCCAGGGAGTCAACATTAAACAAGGATAAATTGTAAGAAAAACCAAACACTGGAAAATAAGGGAGACTAATAAAAAATAGCAGGGTATACATATACAAACTAACTTAGGGTTTTACACAGAACACGGGTGATTCATTAGGGCAATCATTTAGTGACAGGACAGAGGCAGAGACAAAACTAGAACAAATTTACACACACAAAATAAATCAAATAATAATAATAATAATAATAATAATAACTAAAATCTAGGTAGTCTTTGTGTAGGATTGTGTTTTTTTTTGTTATTTAATTTTTGTTTGTTATTTAATTTATTACTGTTTTATTTCATTTAAAATCCACTGCAGATATTAAGGTCTGTGTCATATCAGGTAAGGAAATAACATCATTCTGGAATCCTTCCTGTCTCCAAGTCTCCTTTGGGACTCTTTCTATTGTCCCTATACAGTAGTTGGAGGCAGGTGAAGAAGAATAAATTTCGTACACACAAAGCCCATCTCTGAGGCACAATTATACATTAATTATAATATGTATGCACATATCTTTACAAACATATAAAAAGTGTGTTTTAAAAATTGTAGTCAGCAGTTCTAATGAGGTCATGTCGGGTCAGATTCAATACCTGAACCCACACAAATATTATTGGTCTTTCAGCACCATGGAGAGCGAGCAACCTTTTTTCCCCCACTGTCAAAACAAATATAATAACTGAAAGTGCAAATTCAGCATGCACTCTCACCTTTTCAGCTAATTCAGTAACAATGGAATGAATTAACCATGCTATTAAAGGGAAAAAATTATAGACAGTGAGAGAAATGATGTGATGTACCACCAGAAAGTTGCTTATAATCCACACCACATTCTTTTTACACTACAGCAATGTTAGATTTTTATTGTATTTAATTGTTGTGCCTTATAGTAGCTATAAACAGTTGATCCTGTCCATTAAACTTACTAAAGTAAAAATAAGCAAACAAGCAAGCAAACAAACAAAACACAGGTTACCTAGGAATCATAACAATGCAATGCGGGCCAGGGGTAGCTCAGTGGTTAAGGTATTGGACAATGGTTCGGAAGATCCCAGGTTCAAACCCCACAACCACCAAGTTGCCACTGTTGGGCCCTTGAGCAAGGCCC
>JAQQZT010000021.1:8013411-8024030 GCA_030068275.1 Clarias platycephalus
CGAGACGACTCGTTCATCTGAGTCATGTTAAAGATTCGTTCAAAAAGAACGAATCGTTCATGAATGACCCATCACTAGTGTATAACGTCTGGTTCAACAGTGGAGAAGTGAGATCAGAACTGGGGGGTGTCCATGGACATGACCACCCCCCATCTATAAAAGTTATTCTTTGCTTGCTAATTACATTAAATTTAAAAATCCAAATTATCATGTTTTATAACAGTTAGTAATTTACATTTATCATTATGAAATCATATTGCTGAGGGAGGGTTTGGGGTTAAACTGGCTGGTTTTGATTATGCAAACCCACACCCACATGCAGTTGGGGACCAAAGGCTAGCCAGTCTAGGCCTCTCCCACAGAAAAGCCAATGCAAGTACCAAATTATAAATAAATAAATAAAATCAATCCTGGCTATGAGAGAAAGGCACCAGAACACCCAGTGCATCACAGCCCACTGCTCATGGGGCCCAGCAGACAAAGAGCCCAAAGAGCCTAGTCTGATAGAGCACCCATGAAATGCACCAGAAAAACTAGTATGATCTACATAGACCCTACCCTGCAACCCTCTGGATCCACTGCCAGTGTCCCTATGGAGCCACACCTCAAGGGGCCAGAGCTGCCTCAGTGGCACAAGGCTGGGTATAATGTCTTGAATACTGTTATGTGTACATTTTTAGTTAAGACCAATTACGAACTTGACTGAGCCGAGGTTAAGGATCTGTCAAAGTCAGCGCTAAGGTTTATATTTGATAAGTGTTTTAAGCCACATCCACTCCGTTTAAAACTGAATACAGATACAGACATTGATATTTGATGCATTAAAAAGATCCAGGTACTGTGCAGTCAATGGTGTTGCTTTTCCCTTGTTGCACAATGTAAGATTTATCATTTTTGTCCTTGTTAAACTAATCATCCTTCACATATGCAAGAAAAAGGATTGGTGTCCTTCTTTAAGAAAAAAAAAAAAAAGAATTTAAGGCAGGAAAATGGCTGGTGCACTTAGCGCTGGGCTTGTGGGATTGATTTCCGCGGTAGTGTGTGTGCTTTTTCAGCTCACAGTCTTGCTGACACACTGCCCTGATATCGAGCACCACTCTAACATTGCTGCAGGGCACTGCCTTTGTGTGTGCACACCTAAGTACATGAAAGGATTCTGTAGATAACTCTACATATCTCATTTGCACTAAAAACCCCAGCGATAGATCAGGGACATGTCTCAGTGATGGGAAACGAATAATAAAAAGAATTTTAATTAGTCTACCCTCTACATAACTGTTATGGATTTTCCCCTCCATTTATGCACAAAAAATATATAAAATTTTATTTGAATAAAAAGTCATCTATTTCACTCCTGTATTCAGCTCATTTTGTCTAAACAACTTATTATCATAACTCAGATTTTTTTTTTCATGAAAAAAAAAAAAAAGATTTTTTTTCACTGTGCAGTAGAGAACCTCTGTGGGTTTTCCTCTCAACTTTAAATAGGTATTGTAGCGAGCATGGTCATGAGAGTGACCTTGTGTGGGCACTGCAGCTTTGAAACCAGCGGTGTCTGGGGACAGAGCGCTATAATTGTATACGAGTGAGTAAATCTGAAGGACTGGGTTCACATAAACAAACTGTTAAGGCAGTATGCAGCATGTTATGCCTCAAGCTAAATGTTAAGTGCTGGGGTTGGATTGAAAGTCTTTTGAGGATTGAGGTAATGATTGGAGGCATCCCGGGTCATTATTTCAGAAACATCACCTTAATTGCACTGTCACATCGATTAGAATTTAGATATTGTTTTATTTTGTATTTGATACAGTAAATGATAAATAAGGAATTTTAAGGGATAATATTTGCCTCTCTTAACATTGAAGATTTTTTTTCCCCCTTTCTCTGGGAAGCCACATCGGATCATTTGGCACAGCTTTTATGATGGATGCCCTTTGCACCACAACCTAGCCATTTCTCCAGGCTTGGGACTGACATTGAGGGTACCCTGGGTATGTTATATGGGCAGAGAGAATAAATACTCTCTTACCACTGATCATATGTTTGTTTAAAAGCTGCAGAAAGTGAAATAATGAGAAAATGATGAATATTTCGGGAAAAAATTGTGAAGTTGATAATTTTCTTTAGCTTTGAATAGCCTTACTCTATACTATTCAGAACAGTAGCTAAATTAGTTACTAGACAAATGAGATAGTTATAAGTACAAAATAACTTGTCATTTACAGTAAACAAATAAAAAATATGATAAGAATTGTATTATCATATTTAATTAATCATATTAATAAGAATAATATGATTAATAGAATGAAAGGCATTGAAATAAAAATTTGGTCTCCTCTAGTTTGCTGCATGAATAGTCCTAGCTGTAATTACAAAATAATTACTGTAAATCGTGCCCACACTCATTATTCCTCAGCTTGTGAAATAGCACTTGATCCAGCACAGTTTATTAACTTTTTATGGCTATTGAGATTTTATTTTTTTCTATTTTGGTGCATTATGAGGACATAATTCACTACTGAATAAAATCCTTAGTGATTGTAAATAAAGTGTACTGTAAATAAAGGGGCAGGTCTGCACAGGCACAATATAATCAACTTAATTATAGAAACCATTCCTTGAGTGAACTGTATAAGTGCATTATGAATTTGAAGTTGAAACACAGAATCAACAGGCATTAGTGCAGACATTCTTCAGCCACTTCAGCAAAGCACCATGCTGACGATTGACAGCCAGGATGATTTGAATTCAAGGTGACTGGATCTACAATAGATTTTGCAGAGTAGTGAATGCTGTGGTAAGTACACTCTAAACTGATTGCTTCTCTTAACCGATGTAGCCGGCAATCAAAGTCGTTAACTCAAGTGTCTTCTTGACTCAATATGTTTATGCTTCAGGACACTTCATATTCACTTAACCTTGCTGTTCTGAACAAATCTTGCTCTTTGGTATAAAATAACATTTTACCTGGGCATCAGAGTTTTAGCAGGGATGCCACCCTAGTCTATGTCCTAGACGTGTCCATGGTCTTTTACTATAAAATAATGGCTTAGTGTTTCCTGAGTGTGTGCTTGTGCTCTGCAATGGTTTGGCACCCCATTCAGGATGTACCCTGCCTTGTGCCATAAGTTCCCTGGGATAGTCGCCAGGCTCTCTGTCACCCTACACAGGATAAGCGATGGAATATCAATGGATGGGTGCATTTGATACAATTTTATTACTGTTGATTATGTTTTCAAATATAAGTAGATTTATACTTCAACTTGTTGCTAAACTAAGTTTAATTAACAACTTAAATAAGAACATGAGTTTTTCTAGTGACATGCTGCAATGACTTAAGCTGCATTACTAGAAGCTGCATTACTTTAATATAAGTGCTCTTTTACTGTTTCAATTTCGTTTTGCCATTTTCAACCCTGTGAACTTCGACTTTTATGGATTTTGAAATCTAGTGGGAATATCTGACTAATACATGAGCTTTCTATAACATTATAATTATATATTATATTGTTGATATCATGGAGACAGTTCAATTTATATTAAAAGGCCAGTGTGGCATAGTGCAGCTATTTGAAATAACAGCATTTGATTTATCACAGCAGTGTTTGAGACATAGTATGTACACACATAACATACTATATGACCGGCGACCAATAGAACATCTAAAGCAATCAGGCAAGCACTGACTTTCATCACTAATGTCATCTAAACCTAACATACTAATTTATAAGATATATAGCCCTGCTATATATATATATGAATAATACTGTTCATGCACCACAGTCTGTCAAGCTCTTGGACAGGCAAAGATGCTCGGTAGCTTGGTAATGGGTCATTTCAAGGTTGTTAGGCGGCGGATGTGCTTTCTTTAACAATTTTTTTTTCTTCAGAATCTCCCTTCAGGCATGGCTAATTCCGCAATTTCCCATTGGTATTGGGTTATTAAACGGCATAGAAATCCGAGTTTGTTGCTTAACTGGATTTTCAGGGTTCCATAATTTGATCTCTATTTGTGGTAGAGTAACAGTCGTGCTTTGGCAAAAAATATCTCTCTGAATCTGCGATAATCACAAACATGTGCACTCTGTTTTCTGTTTTGTGCCCGTGCTTGTGATCTTATACATCCTGAATCCTAGCCACTAGCAACAGATGCAGTACTTGGCTCCTATTTTTGTGCTTGTGGTAAGAGTTTGATAAATCTAGCACTCGTGGACCATGTTGAGTGGGTTGTTTCAGCCATTAGTCAGAACTGCTACCAAATTTTAAAATAATGCTATCAGGGAATTGTGGACATTTCTCCACAATTTTCTCCACTGTGTGTGAGTTGGTATTACAATTAATGATAATGGACAGCTGCTGGACAGCTGCTGACCTCATAGGACAAATAGAGTGTGGATTTGGACATTCAAGCAATATTTTTGAATATGAGATTTTGATTATGAGAATTATCCTATTCCTGTCAATAGATAACTTTATACTCAATGCAGACAGGTATACTATGGAGGTAAAATGCTGACCTTTTTTTTGTGTCTAAAATATCCACTTATTATGCAACTTTTGTGATCTACCTGTTTAATATCCATCACTCATTTTAATGCTTTTGACTGCCAACATTTAAACCTGGCTCATATCTTTTATTCTTGGCTCTCTGAGCTGGCATAATGGCTCCCTGCTTCTCGTTGGCGAAATACAGTGGATCATGTGGAGCTCTGAACATGTTGCTTAGCATGCTGTTTAACTGTTCCACTTTCGTCATTTATGTAAATCTGCCCTAATCGGTTCAAGTCGTCAAACACTGGCAGCTCTCTTATTTGGTCCTCCTGTTCTCTGTGAATCATCTGTGGATTGCTCATACTGTATATGTACTGTTGAGGACTTACTGTAGCTGTGTTTAAAATTAGGATTGATGTTAAGTCATGTAATTTTTTTTTGCCAGTTGGATGTAATTTCTTTAATATTACAAATGACAATCATCATCATCATCATCATCATCATCATCATCATCATCACTACTAGGACCACCATTACCACCATCAGAATCGTTAGTCCTATCCGCATCGTTAGTCCAATCATTGTCATTATCATTACCACTGGATTCAGTGCCTTCCATATCTCCATCTTTTCCTTCTTTCCTATTTCAGATTGTACAGATCTAAATTATTGTGTTACGAGATTTGAAAAAATAAGGAAAATATGTTTCTTTTGTTATGTGTCTGAGACACAAGGTTTATATCTCTAAGTGTGATCTTTTAAGCAAGGATAGTACTGTAGGTGTCCTGATGAACAAGCTGCTCTACACCAGTTTTAAACCCTGCAATACACAAAGTCACTGTGCTTCCACCTACAAATGGGGAAGCCAAAGGAAATAAAGAGCTGAGGACTATACAATGAACTGTGAAGCATGCTAGACAGTTTTGTTATGTGAGGTTTAACTACAGCCAGGGCTTTACAGGGGTTTTGGTGTGGACTTGATAAAGTGGGTTTCCTCCCACCACCTGATTATGCTAAATGTCTCTTTTACTGTACATTTAGTCTGAAACCTGATGTATTATGGTTGCTGTTTTATAAACAGGTAAAATTTCAGTGTTTGTCGCTTTTGATGGTTAGTTGACTTGAGCCCTGTTGAATTTGACATACAGTACCAGTCAAAGGTTTGGACACACGTTCTAACTCCATGGTCATTCCTGATTTTTAGTTCTTTCTACACTGTAAAACAATGCTGAAGGCATCCAAAATATGCATTAATCTTCTCTGAACAGTTGATATTGAGATGTTTCTGCTATTTATGCTCTGTAAAGCCTTCATGACGGCTCTAATCTGAGGTGCTGATTGTTATTTGGTGATTTCTGAGGTTGGTAACTCTAAATAAACTTCTCCTCTGCTGCAGAGGTAAGTTTTGGTCTTGCTTTCCTGGGACGGATTTCATGAGAGCCAGTTTTCTACTGGGTTCTGGTCCATGGTACAGCAAGGGGCAATGATTAGCTTGATTCTGCTGAGATTTTGTTGAGATGACCCATTATAGATGAAAATGAAATCTTATAACCAGTCATAATACGGAAGGAAGGATTTGTTGGAAAAAAAAACGATGGGAAGTCTAACACACCACTTTTTCTATTTATACATTTTTCTTTCACCTCTTGCAGTACTTACAGTAAGGGGCTCAGAACGGCCTTCTTTTTGTACACTGCTCCTAATTACAAATTGTAAGAGAGGTACTGTATGTGCTTCTGAGATTGCTGCATAATTAGAAAGAACATCAGGAACAGAAATATTGTTCCTATGACACAATCCAGGGACCGTCTTCATCATCGTCTTCTTCTTTTTCTAAACAAAGAGAATTTTCTTAAAGTTTCGCTTCTTCTATAACTATACAGTATTTCTGGCTGATTAAATGCTTCACAGCACCATGTCAAAAAAGTTCTGTTTTAATTAAGTGCTTTGAGCATGTAAACACATCTTATTTCATCAGCATCCATATAAACAGTTAAGTCGGAGTTTCTACTTAGAACAATTTAAATTTTAAGAACTTTTTTTGTCCGTGCAGCTGAGCTACAGTATTTTCCAGTCTAATTTACATAAGAGATTCATAACAGTTTTTGTAGCTCAGTGTACTTGTACTATGTCAAAGTGACATCAATATGCAAAATGTGTGCCAATACTAGAAAAATATATTATTAAAAAAAAATATATATTTTATGCTTTATTGTGCTATTTAGTTTTTATATTTCTTAAAATGGTTAGCTTTTTTTCTTCTTTTTTTTAAATGTGTTTTGTAATTAAATGATGTACTATACAGGGTTGAATGCAATGGGGTAAAATTAGCAGCACTGAGTTAACATTAAATTATAAAATAGTTTGGATGTGCTTAATAGCATCCATGTTAATGCCAGGAAGGTGTTAAGAAGTTGACAATAATTTACTTGCATTTTTATTAAGGATTCCTTAAATTCTGGAATCAATCAATCAATCAATCAATCAATCAATCAATCAATCAATCAATCAATCAATCAATCTTTTGTGACTCAAAAATATATACATGATTGTGGTATTACAGTGTACTAAATCAGTACAGTGTTCATTTTATATACACCATTAATTTTTCATGCAGAACATCTCTCTCTCTCTCTCTCTCTCTCTCTCTCTCTCTTTCTCTCTCTCTCTCTCTTTCACTCTCGGATACATTGCTTGCTCAAAGCTCCAGATTCTCCAGTTCAGGGTATTGTGTGGAGCATGTGTGGAGTTTCTGTGTCCATGTAGGTTTTCTCTAGGTATTTCTCCACCTCCCAGAGACATGCCTAGATTGGTAATACTAAATTGCTCCTAGTTGTGAATGCATGAGTGCAGTATGAATTGTGAAGGATTCATGCGGTGTTTTTTTTGCCCCACTTCTGGGGTAGGCTCCAGATGCACCAACCCTGACCTGGATAAACTTGTTAAGGAAGATGTAATACATGATATTAATGAATGAATGAATGAATGAAGTGTTCCAAGCTACAGTTAGGATATTTCTACATTATGCAATACAGTCGAATTTTATGTTTGTGGAGGGAGGTTTATACATGCTAATTTATGTTTCCGCCTGTTTTTATTACGTATAGCCAGATAAACACACTTAAGTCACTCCATCATTATAATCATAAAGCCACGCAGACATAAAAGTTAAAAGAGTTAGGAGGAATGCTTAATTGTTTTGTTTACAACAGATTTCAATGACTCCTTGCAGCGTTTAAGTATAATTAGTTTTTTTTTTCCTTCCCCCCGCCATTCTTTCATTGATTCTATTTTAATGCTGCAACATATGAGACAAATCACAGCACCGACTGTAGAATGTGCTACAGGAGGAAAGACACTGGTCGCATTAGATCAAAGCATACGCTGGAGTGATGTGTACGGGATGTTAATCAGAACAGCAGCGTGGAGCCTGTAAACCTGCTGTTTGTGCAGTATGCAGACCGCTGAACCGACAGACCCCACACTGTGTTTCTCTTTCTCTCCCTCTGTTCAATCCAGTAAGCTTTATTTAGTTTCGGTATTGCCAGCACGTCATCAAGAGAACAAGATCTCGCATTAAGAGACGTGTCAGTTGAAGTGATAAAACAGTTTTGTCTGAATTAATGTCTTAAACCCAAACAAACACACACATCATCATAACGTCAGCTCTTTCCATCCCGACTTCCTTGTCAAAGTAATACCTTTCCCCCCCCCAACATCTTCACTCGTCATTCTCTCCTTCCCTCCCTCTCTCTTTATGTCTGGATTTGTTCTCTTTCCTGCTAAAAAAAAACAAGTTTGTTTAGATGCCTCGAAATGGGCTGCACTGTTAACTCTTTCCCCCTTGCTGTGACTTATCCTTTATGATTGATCATCAGTCTATGCCTCTATCAGTCTTAGTGATAGCTGGTCATTACATTATATGGGGATGGCATCAATAAGTCGACAATAAAAATAGTGCGGTATGTTGGAGAATGAAGCAATGCATTACATCACAATGTCTCACAGTAGGCAAAAAAAAAAAAAAAAAAAGATTGGCGGCAGGGTGACATAGTGGTTAGCACTGCGGCTTCACACCTCCATGGTTGGCGGATCAATTCCCACCCTGGGTCAGTGTGTGTTCTCCTAGTGCTTAGTGGGTTTCCTTCTAAAGTCCAAAGACAAGCAGATTAGGCTAATTGGTGTTCCCAAATTGGCAAGTGTGTGTGTGTGTGTGTGTGTGTGTGTAGGTGGGTGTGGACTGGGACCCTCTCCAGGGTGTGACTATTGTCTGAAGTTTCATGGGATAGGTTCCAGTCTCCACCATGACACTATATATATAGGATTATTGGTATAGAACATGAATATAAATTATTGTAAAGCAGATATAGATATTTGTTAATGCTAAAAAAAAAATGTGTGGATGCACAAACAAAACCTTATGTCCCATGTCTTTAAATGGCAGGCCACCTCCAGTATTTATACAATCTGCCTCCGTGTGTAGAAGTGCGGGAATCTCTGTTCTACAGGTGCTCCACATTTTCATTCCAGTTATGGTTAATCCCTCATGAACTACAAGATCACGATTTTTGAAATCAGTTGTGAACCTGCCACATGTGATCAGCAGACCAGCTCAAAGTCACCAGCAGGTGGAACGTTGGCAGAGCGCTGAAAGATTGCCCGTGATTGCATGTTTGGACTGGTTTGTCCTTTGTAGCTGTGCTGGCTCTTTCATATCATCCACTTTTCTGTCTCTACCTAATTAGTCTTTGGCTATAGCGTTAATGGTGCCTGCGATTAGACTTGATTTATCCTTCGGTGTCAGAATAAACGGAGACTCAGCAGTCGAGGATTTGTACGCACACGAGGCAGCTAGTCCTAGTGAGTTACAGTTCTAAGCGGAGAGGGAACGTTTCTAAAATTTGTACATAAAGAATAAAGGACAAAGGATTGTGTGTGTCTGTCTTTACAATGCTATGGCCAAACAGCATGCTCTTTGTGCTTTGTGTGCGAGTGACTCAAGCTGTCACTGGGTGTCTCATCACTCCCTCCATGTTTTGGTGGAGGTCTGTTCTCTCTCTCTCTCTCTCTCTCTGTCTCTCTCTCTCTCTCTCTCTCTATACAGTGCAGTGCTGTTTTCCTTTAACAATAGCAGAGCACAGACTTCAGGCAAAATGCACTCATCTGCCTGTCTCACTTTTGGCAGAATAACTAGTTAGTGGTTTGGAGGCATGGAATCACTTTTGTCTGTTCAGATTTTTGTGAACATGCGTGCACATGTGATTGCTTGCCGATTGCACGAGAAGAATGGCTTCATATTCAATTTGATTGAAAAATGCCGCAAGCGTTGCTGCAGTGAATCCCATTCTTGGGTGGAGGATTTCCGTTGGCTACTGTGGATTTGTTTCCTCTGTAATCATTGTAGGATGCTTTTACATCCTTTTAACATACTTACTATTATTTTACTTTATATGCAATTATACAGTTATAATAATGCATCAGTTAAAATTATATTAAGCCATAAAGTTCGGCATAATTTGTACAGGATTGGATAATTAGAGTGACAGCTGCACCGCAGGCGTAAAACCGCAAGCTACAGAATGCATCACTTTAGCTAGTTGTAGTTTAACTTACCACAAGAAATGTAAGGATTGAACTGGATGGGACAACATATAAGGTATGAACGATGGAGTTCAATCAGATGCAAAGTAACCTTAGCATATAAATGAACATCAGCCACTATGGCATTTTAGCTACGCTAGCTAGCTTGTGGGTTGTAGCCATGGTCCAAACACCAGTCGGGTTCTGTTTGTTCTGCACATTTATGGATTAACTGGGGTTTAAGTGGAATCAGCTTTTGCCAAGATGGTGATGGTCAGAGCTCCTACAGTTGAGCTCTTCAGAAAACCCAAAGTGTTTTTTCTAGGTCATTTTATATGGTGTATGGCTGGTATGCTCTATATCAGAACTCTTGTCCAATCCGATTACCTGTTCAAACCTAACTGTATGTAACTAAATTTGAAATCTAGATACATTTAGACATTTGGGAGACGCTATTATCCAGAGTGACTAACATTTTTATCTCATTACACATCTGAGCAGTTGAGGGTTAAGGGCCTTGCTCAAGGGCCCAACAGTGGCAACTTGGT
>JAQQZT010000021.1:8027535-8047116 GCA_030068275.1 Clarias platycephalus
AGCATTAAATACAAAAAAATTAAATAATCCTTATTAGTGCTTATTTAATTAACAAATGGTTGGAAATCCATCAGTCAACATAATGTGTTATCATTGGCACATTCTTGGAACATTTGTACTGGAATCAAATATTTAACCGTTTAACTAATCCAAGGTACATGATGGGAAAAAATAAAGCTCAAAGATTTGACTTGAAAACAATAGATTTCCCAGCAATGTTTTCCCAATCTGTGAAAAAAAAGCCATTTAACCACAAGTTACCATAACATTCGTACATTATTCATCAGCTTTTATCAACATTATTCTTCACAGTATTTGCTAATAAAAAATGATCTTAGTCCGTGATTTGAGGTTAGTCCTGGAAATTGTGAAGTATTCGATCATTATTAAATAAATCGCTGATAATGTAACAAACTACATTATCATTAGAGTCAAAGCTGCATTTTTATTGACAGAAACTGAAAATCAGTTTGACATGAAATGACATAAAATATAAATCTACCCATCAGGTTTGTTTAAGTGCCTGATTAAAAAGGAGGAGCTTAGACATGATATAGACATCGCACACACACACACACACACACACACACACACACACCACACACACACACACACACACACACACACACACACACACACACACACACACACACACACGCAGATATACTAGATACATATAGTACTTTGGTCAGTTTTTGTCACATTCCGATTTTTATAAGAAAAAAAAAGTATATATATACACACACATTAAAATACCCTACTGGGAATGAATTAATCACTTCCAGTCCTAACTATTCTTCTGTTCTCATTCCCCGCTTCCCTTGGCACCTTTTGGCAATGGATGGCGGGCATACTATTCAATTCAGCAACTGATTATATTCTGTACTATCCTGGTGTCCTGTGTCCTGTGGATAGCCATGGCACCCTGTGACCCCTTCAAAAATTACACAGGGCACCTGCTAGGGCTCAAAGTGGAAAGCATCCTGGGTGGGAAAAACAAATAGTGTTACAACACTAAACACATTTCATAGCTCCTATGCTGTCAAAAGCATTCCTTTTTTTTTTTTTTTTTTTTTTTACTCTCCAACTTTGAATCTTTATTCCTTAGGACGATGATGTAGTATAGTGCACACAATTATTGTAGTCAGCAGCTTATGTCTGGTTTGTCAGAGAGCATGATAAGTATGCCTTCCAGCTTGCAGCTTATTTTTTTTCTCCACATTTTCTCCCTGATAAAATGGACTGTATGGTCAATTGTGGATGTTCCAGCTCTGTCTCTACAATTTGGTCCAGGTTCTTGAGGTTACTATTGATCTTTATTGATCGTGTGGCTGTGGCCTCACCTGCAGGCTAATTCTGTCTATTGCTTCTTCCACTGACATTTTTATTTCCGTGCCTCACCTTTATCGAGAAAGGCCATAAAGCAAACCTTCAAAGAGCTCCAGTCCTCCCTGGCCCTTGGTAAATCACTCTCCAGCCCAGGCACTTTATGGCGCAGGTAGACAAGCACTGAGTTCGACATCTCATGAAGTCATCCAAAGGCCAAACAACTACATTGATGTTTTATTTTTAAGAAAGTGCTCCACGAACATCACTGGGCTAGAAAAGACCATCAAAGAGAATCAGTCATGTTGAAAATATGCTGCAAAACTGAAAAAAATTAATTGCAGGTATATTTTCAATAGATTCTGCTTTGAAGCTGCAAAAGCTGTTTCAAAGCAGAATACAGATGCACCCAGTAGACATAATGTCACTGTAGCCCCTGTGGCACCAGAAATGGGGTAGTTTTTTTTTTGTTTTTTAAGAAAGCTGAAGAGAATATTGGACTAAGAAAAAAGGCACTGGCTTTTTACTCTGACCCACTTTCCTAAGCAAGCATGTCTCTGAAGCAGGCTATCTTTCTCGGTCACTTCTCGCTTTGCTCTACGCAGCAGTTTTTTCTGCTGAAGCCATCAGGAGTGGCAATCATTTACTGTCCATCATCCTTGAT
Source organism: Clarias platycephalus (assembly GCA_030068275.1). Lineage (NCBI taxonomy): Eukaryota > Metazoa > Chordata > Actinopteri > Siluriformes > Clariidae > Clarias > Clarias platycephalus. Next base: position 8,029,526 of record JAQQZT010000021.1, read on the forward strand.
ACATTTACCTCCCTCTGAGTGCTTTATAGCAAACATGGCAAATGGGAATAGAGGAATATCGATTTAGGAAATGATCATTTTATTTGATGGGTTAGAGTTAGGGTCGTTTCTAGTGACCACATTGTCTTAAGTGCTTATATCAGCATTAACTGAACTCTCCGGATTAAATCTTTCAAATGTAACACCATTCAAATGCTGTATGTTTCATCAATTGTTTTTTGAATACCTCAATGTTCCTTACTGGTGTAAGTGAGTCAGTAAAATTATTAATACTAAGTCATGGAATGTCCAAGCATGTTATATTGTCATTAAACTTTATAATATTAAAACTGTAAAAAGATATTTAGGAGTATACTGTACATTTTTTCATCAATCTGACAAAATGATTTTCTTTCTAACAGGGCCCTGGGGCAGGTGTATGGGCAGCGAGTGTGGTCCAGGTGGGAGTCAGAGCAGAGCAGTGTGGTGTGCCCACTCCGAGGGCTGGACTACTCTTCACGCCAACTGTCCAAAGAGTGAGCGGCCTGATAACCAACAGACCTGTTTCCACGTCTGTGACTGGCACAAGGAGCTGTACGATTGGCAGCTCGGGCCATGGAACCAGTGTGTTCCTGTCTCCCTACGTAACCCTGCAGTAACACGGCCAGTGGTGTGCACGCGAGGTGAGGAAGGCATACAGACCCGCGAGGTGGCCTGTGTCCAGAAGAGCAACAGTGCCCCCGCAGAAGATACCATCTGTGAATACTTTGAGCCCAAGCCGAGGCTGGAGCAGGCCTGTCTCATCCCATGCCCCCAGGATTGCATTGTCTCAGAGTTTTCTCCATGGAGCTTATGCTCTAAGACATGTGGTTTAGGCTTGCAGAACCGAATCCGATCTGTGCTCTCTCCACCTCTCTTTGGAGGCTCAGCTTGCCCCAATCTTACTGAATTCCAACCCTGTCATGAAGAAGATTGTGAGGATGAAGAGAGTATGTACAGCCTCAGAGTGGGATCCTGGGGGGACTGCATCATTCCCCCTTCACGCCAAGCCAGGCAAGTGGAAGAAACTCAGCCTGAACAACCTGACCAACCCAAAAGACCAGAAAGACCTGAACGAACCAAACGACCGGAAAGACCGGACAGACCCAAACGTAAGGACCGGCCGAATCGTCCAGATCGACCCAAACGTAAGGAACAGCCAAATCGTCCAGACAGACCAAATCGCCAAGACAGACCAAATCGCCAAGACAGACCAAAACGTCTAGACAGACCAAAACGCAAGGATAAGCAAAATCGGCCTGACAGGCCAAGCAAGCAAGAAAGAAAACAAGCAAGGCTAGAAAGACAAGCCCAAAAGCGTAAGAACAAGGAGCTAAAAAGAGCTAAAGAGGAACGGGTAAGGGACAAAGATCGTATGAAGGATCCAGAGACTCTAGAACTTATCAAGACAAAGAGGATAAAGAACCGGCAGAACCGACAGCGTGGAAAGTTCCGGAACCTGCAAGTGGGCTACCAAACCAGAGAGGTGGCATGTGTGCACAAGAATGGGACAACAACTATACTGAGGTGAGTCTCACTTAAGTGTTTTTCAAGTCAAGGCACATGTGGAATTATTTCACATATTATGCAAAATGCCTGTGCAACTTACAAATACGGTATGTACATGTCATTATCAAATTTTTATCAAAGTTGTTATTTATTATAATATTATTATTTTATTTAGAATTTTCAATGTATACTGTATATTTGTTATTGACTTATTTAATTACTCTTTGGTTCTCTTCAAGTCTCTTCATGGGTTCTTTTTACGATTATGTGTTCTTAGCTTACCCAAATAGTTCTACCTGAAATCCTTACTGATATAAACACACTGTGGGGTTCTACATAGAACCTTTAAAGGATCCCAGAAGAATAACTATTAAACCATTGTGTGTCCTGTACTTTCTTATAGTGTATTTAATGTAACAAAAAAATCTGAATTCGAGTTAAACTTTTATCAGTTTTTTTTTCAGTAGCATAAAACAGTTCATGGAAAGTTGTATATTTGAGCTCCTCCTGGTAACTAGTTTTGATTGATTGGTTGTTTTTCTTTTTATCTCTTCATCCTTCTTCTATAATAAATACACCCATCAGCCAAAACATTAACCCCACATAACACTATCATAATAATTACATACCAATTAACACCCAAGGCTCAATCATGCCCATGGGGAACAAAGTCCAGCAGCCTGATCTGATCCCACAGAAATGCAATCCCAATGCAGCACAAACAGTTAAAAAATGTCAGTGCCGTTCATGATAGAAAGGCACAAAAGCACCCAGTGCACCATAGCCCGCTGTGCATGGGGCCCAGGGGGCAAAGAGCTCAAAACAGCCTACCCAGCCTCTGAACTCCACAGATCTTAATCTGACTGAACACCCATGTGATGTGCCGGAGTCTGAACCACAGCACTCAAAAGATCCGTTGCCAGAAAAGGGTCCTACACAATACTGGGCATGATGCTCTGCATTGCAAGGTTATGGCTGATCAGTGTACATGTTCTTGCCCTGAGTCTACTGGGATCTGCGAGGCCTGTATAGGATATATGGTTTAGACAATGAGTTAGTGAATGGTTGTTAATCTTTTTCCCCAATGGGTTTTTTCCACATTCTCTGCTTTTCTTCAGCTTCATAAAATAGTCTTGGGGATGGATTGGCTACTCTACATTGCCTGTAGGTGGGAAATCTGTGTATTGTGAATTATGATAGACTGTTGTCCCATCCAGAGTGTATTCCCACTTCATGCCCAGTAATTCAAGGAAAGGCTATGGATCCATTACACACTGATCAGCAAAGAATGTGTAATATTCATGATCATGATTATTCAATAATGACTTATGAGTAAAGACACTCATAGTCTGAAATTCATCTGCTCTTCCTTGTAACTTGTAGAGAATCAGAAATTTGTGGATGTCTGATAGCATGTAGTCTAACTGTGGTGTAACTGTCGTATGAGTCAGATAAGAGTGACAGAGAGAGAGAGAGCGAGAGAGAGAGAGAGAGAGAGCAAATAAAAGTAAACTGCAAATGAGTGGGGCTTTGAAAATTTCCCCCAAAATTTGAGCCGGGTAATTAAAACACAGCGGGAGGTGAAACTCTGCCGCCTACGATTCTCTTAGGACCTGCTGAGAGAAACACAGTTTTAATCATTCTATGGAAAATTGGGTTTGATATCTGTTAATTAAAATTCATGAAAGTCATAACCTGATGCACATCTAACTTGACTTATGAAAAGAAAACCCAAGCAAGAATTTAGTACAGAATATAAGCAATGTTACAGTTTCTTTAAACTTTCATTATACGTTTGATGAGATTCTGTGATTATATACAGTAACATGTTGCAGAGAGACTCAAGTGTATGAACGCAGTGTTTGTTTAATTTGGGCAAATGGAAAAACCAAAGTGATAATCCATAGCATAGATTAAGGCGAAGACTGGAAGGCTCATGAGAGGCATAGCTATAATTATAAATGGTAGAACAGGTAAGGGTCAAGAGATCAAACACAGAACATGGAAATACTGAATAAACTGGAAAAGAAGGCTTAATAACGCATGAAACAATTGACTTCCCATAAAGAAAAAAGGACAGGACTATTAAAACGCTGAACTGAGGACAGGTGCAGACATTACGTAACGAGGCCAATGAATCAACAATGGTGGAGACAAGCACAAAGGGCAATGTTCATTTCTATACAGTATTAATTTTAAATATACATAGTGGAAATAGTGAATTTTGAGCTCGATGCTCCATATAAGGCCGTTTTGCAGAGATTAGGTTCACCAGGTTAATGGTCTATGAAATGACAAGCACTGTTTAGGTAGAGAGGAAACAAGGAGCACAATAAAAAAGTAAACTCAATATTGAATTACGAAATACATTTTGGATACCAATAAATAGAATAAAAAAAAGAAAACATGTATTGAGTATAAAGTCAACAGTACAATTACTCTATAGTGCTATAAAATCAGAAGACCTTATGTGTCAAAGTGGTATCGCCTGGTACATTGAAGATCAAGCAGTAACCTCTATGTTCTTTTTCTTCTTTTGCAGTCTGTGCGATCAGCAAACCCTTCCTGTCACGTACCAAGCTTGTCTCCTCACCAAGGACTGTGAGGTGACCGAGTGGTCCGAATGGTCATCCTGCTCTAAAGAATGTTATGACTTGAATGGTCCTAAGGGACAACGTACACGTACTCGCAAAGTCCAGCAGTTCAACGTGGGCGGAGGATCCGAGTGTCCCAGTCTGGAAGAATCCGAACCGTGTTCTCCTCAGGGGGATGGAGTTCCACCGTGCGTGGTGTACGTAACGCAGGCTTTCACAATATCTGCAGAATAAAAGCACCTGCCAGGTGTCTGTATGTGGGTTCCTTTAGACTAACCGCTACTCCCCAGAAATCTCGAGCATTTCTTTTAAAATTGACATTGATTTAAGTCAACTATCGCGTTTGCACCATAAACACATTGTCCTCCCAGTAGGATTATTGATGTAATGGCATGCTGAGGTGTGTGTTTGGTGCTGTATTAACAGCTAACAGCAGTTTGGCCTGGTGTTAACAGTGGGGAGAGAAATAATAAGCCTCTCTTTATGCCTGTCATCTGTTTGGGGGATTTTTTTTTTTTTTTTTTTTTTGCAGATTGTGTGTGAGGAAAAACACAGACAGAGGAGCTGATGGAAGGGTTGGGGAGGGGAAGCAGGACCGGCGTGCTGGCATCCCGCCAACATGGAAGGGGGAGGTGATGAATGGGAAGTGTCGGAGAGGACAGGCAATGTGGTGTCTAATCTGATCTCCACCACAGATGGGCCAGTCCATGCTCTATCACTCACTGTCTCTCTGGGAGAGGACAGTGTGTCACTCAGAATTAGCCCCAGCTGGTCCGAACTCTCAATGAGTTGTGCCATGCGGGCAAGAGGACTGTCCTCCTGTAACCCCATGTGCGATTTCAATACTTTTTCTCACATTTATCCAACCCTGAAGAGAATTCTTCACTTTCAATCCTGTCACTGAGCACAGCGTGATTTAAAGCTTACATCTCACCTAATGACCATAGTGGGATATTGTTACTTTTCATTCAGGACCGCACCACTTACTTAGTCTGTTACATTTGTCTTGTGTTCAGAAAGAAACTAATGGGCAAGGGCTAAATGTGAGTAGACATCCATGCTAAATATGCAGTAGGTCTAGCAGTGCTGTTAGCATTCTAAACAACCCACTCGCCAAACCAGTAACCAGTAATATGAACAAAACATATCTAACATGACTCCAGTTACTCTCTAATCAAAAAAAGGCAAAGCATGCATGTATTCGGGTGGTGGAAATCTTTAGACTTTAGGAAACATAAGGAAAATCCTTTGTTTATTTCTGCCTATCAACAAGATGCTGCGGCCAGACCACTTGGTCTTCTCAGGGTGGTGAGAAGTGTTGGTTTTCTGTTGAGCATATTTTCAAATATATACACCCTAGTCTTATCAGAGCTTTACTGAATCTCCAACGTGTTTTCTGGATATCTTCATAAGAATTTCATATACTGTAGCTTGCCACTCTCTCGTGAAGCCCAGCTTTGTAGCATGCCTAGGTTAGATCTGTCCAGTAAAAAGTTTCTCCAATCTAAGCTGTGAAATCCTTCAGCTCCTTTCTCCTCTACTGGACCTTGATTGTTGTTATTGTTCCATTTTTTTTAAATATTGAAAGATGTTCTACTGGACACTTGGTCTTCATGGTGCTATTTGTTTAGATATGCTTTCCAACAAACTCTGGCAATTGCATGACTTTTAAATTGCATGCGCATGGACTCTTTTCAATGACCCAAGAGACTGGCAAGTATTTATGAGCCTGGAATAATTTAGTGGTTTCCACCATATGGACTTAAGGTCTGGGGAGTTTCCTGGTCATGGACCCCTAATGTCAATGTTTTGTTCCCTGACACACGTAGTTATCACTTTCGCCTTATGGCAAGGTGCTCCATCATGCTGAAAACAGCATTGTTCGTCACCAAACTGTTCTTGGATGGTTGGGAGAAGTTGCTCTCGAAGGGTGTTTTGGTACCATTCCTTATTCATGGCTGTGTATTTACAACATGGTGCTGTCATGGCTAAACATGTTAGCTAAACATGATTATCTAGCAAGCCCAATAAAATACAGTATTAAATGTTGAGACATAGTGATGAACATAGCACTGTCTTCTCTCATCGTTCTTCATCTTCATGAGTCTTATGACTGCAATGCTAGACGAACCCACTCTATAAAATGTAATTAAGCCACTGTCCTTCTCATTGTTATTAAAGGCCAGCTTTTTATTTGAATGGCAACTGAATTCACTTTTGCTAATGACTGACTATGGTTTCCTTATTATTAAACATAGGTCTAATATTAAAACCATCTAAAATCTGTTGTATACTATATACTGGATACTAATGACTTAATTGCATCTGGTACAGTTTGTTCTGCACGTATTCGATTTAATCTGTCCAGTTATCCAACAGAAGTTTCTGGCACCTCAGGTGATTCTCCACAGATGTTTACAAATGGTTATGATGAAAAATGCATGCAGCTCATCCACCCACAACGTTTCAGCGAGCACAAAATACAGTTTCCCCGTTAAATAAGTCTCTAATTCCGTCTCTGTGGAAAATATAGCTCTAATTTGTTTGCAGCTGAAGTCGTGCTGAGTCAATGCGATAAATCTAAAGGTTTTAGGATCATTGACTGGCAAGGCACAAAACGGGTTTAAAAACATTTGCTCATTAGAGAATCCACCATAGTGAGTATATTTTTAATATTCAGAAATGCAATGCATGGTATTGAGAAGGTTACAACATTCTCCAATTTCATTTTTTTTTTTTTGGCACACAATGTTCTATTTACTAGCAGTTGCTTCCCCAATGTTTATTGCATGCCAAAAAAAAAAACATTTATGAGTCTATACATTTGAAATATATATATATATATAAAGTTCATTTAAATGACTGTAGTTTGCCTTTTGCTGCCTGCAGATATACCTGGAAGACGACAGAATGGAGTGAATGTAGGGTGGATGTGCTCCTCAGCCAGCAGGACCGTAGAAGGGGGAATCAGACAGGATTGTGTGGAGGAGGGATCCAGAGCAGAGAAGTGTATTGTGTTCAAATTCCCTCAGACTCACCATCCAATCTCAGCTCCCTCAAGAACAAAGAAGGTAACGTACAGGATTAATGGCTCACCTCAAGCAAACTGAAAGTCTCTTTATGATACTAAACATATTTTGACACAATAATGCAATTAACAGGATTAAGGGCATTTTCTTATATGTGATGATAGCTGGGCATTGAAAATTTCCTACCTGCTTATCTGTCGCTCTTTATCTGTATCTTTATCTCAGTTCCATCTATTGAGACCTGAGACAGCCTGAGAACATGCTGTTTGAAACCAGATCAGATCAGACTCCAATATAAGTGATAAAGCGAGTTCTAGATAACATCTGATCCGGGGTAGATGTTAAGAAAGTGTTTGAAGCTTAAGTGCACTTCACATCTACTTATTGCGTTTAGTACAATACATTGTAACAGTGGAAACAAAACAGACGCTTCATTGTGCTAAACCTTGTCATGAGCCACCATGGGTGAACAGATCTGACAGGTTTTGACGTAAAGCAGTTCTTGTTGGTTACAATGAGGAATGAAGGGTATACCTTGCCTGGTATTGTTAGAAGCCAACGCCCTGGAGCCAGGCTTGGGGTGGTATCTGAAGGCAAGTAACTGGGCTATTTGTGTAACCCAGGCACCTTACAAGGTTGCCCTCTGGTTGACTTTATGTAGAGAGGTACAGTATCAGGCATGTTCTTTATGAGTTCTTTATGAGCTGGAGATCCAGGGAAGAACTAGGTACCACTAAAGATAATAATTTGCTTGGGGATATCTAGAGATCTCATGAGGAGATGTAACATTTAACCAGAGAAGTTGGTGCTCCCCATTTCAGACTGATGAATGAATGAATCTAAAGAATGATGACACCTCAACCATCATAACAAATAACAAGGAAGGAAGGAGAATTAATTGAAAGAAATAAGGCTGAAAACAGTCGCAGATTGTCGCAAGTTTTTGATGCATTAATTGTGCTAAGAAAATGATGGAGCAAGAGGATGTGGATGATGAAAGACTTGGGTTTTAAAGTGGTGTCAGTTGTACTGTAAGTGTTCTGGTGAGCTGGAGTGCTGTGCATGTGCTGAATGCAGAGCTGTTAGTGTGGCATGATGGGACATGCTGGGAAACAATATCTGGAAGTGAATTTGGCTATCAAGAATCAGACAAAAAAGTATAATCATGAACAATATATAGTGCAGCAGATGAGAGTGGTATACATCCTACCTGCCTTTTCAGCTTTTGTAAATATTATTTTATTTTTTTTCTTTCATCCAAGACACAATAAAACCAAGCAAGACAATCAAACCTGTCTCATGGGAGGTTATGGTGTTAAAAAGAGAACTTCAACCCCAAATTCATTAACTGTGATGTGACATGGCTGGAAAGATGTCCATAGCACCATGCTGGGCACTAAAGCTGGTATCGTGCCCGTACTCTTCCATGCGTTGACAGAGGAAGTCCTCTGCCATCTGCTCTAAGTGTTGAACTGATGACCTCGTGCACAACTTCCAATAGCCACATCTGCTCCCGAAAAGACAGTCAGAGTAAATCCAGTGAGAATAAAAGACATCAAATTAAATGGATAAAGTGGTGCAGTTACACCTCTTCAGTGTCTGAGACCATTCTGCTATTGTTGAAAGGGTGCCATTTTCTCAGTCCTAAAGGCATAATGATGTGACAGTCTTGGCTTGGTAATGCAGTGGGACAGTGACAGACAGTAAAAAAAAAAAAAGTGTGTGTACAGAATGTGTGAGAGGGGATATTCTGCCAGTGTGTGTGTGTGTGTGTGGGGGGGGTGTACACAGGATTAGCGTGACAGAAGATGAAGAGGATGAATATATACATGCGCACACACACCAATCATAGGTGGAAACATCCCTGAATTTGGCTGAATTATAAAAGCCAAGAGCAGAGAAGCGTATTGAAGAGCCTTTAGAGAGCCAAAAAGAGAAAAGCTCATCTTGCTGAGCTAAGCCAAATGATCTCACTCTCTTTGAAATGAGCTCCTCATTACTTCCCATTCCAATATTTTTTTAATTAGAAAAATTGACCAATTGATAAAATATTGGTTGCTCACTTTGATTTTAAAGCCTGACCCAGTGTTTTCATAGTCCTCCAACCAATATATTCATGTCCCAATTACCACCCTGTCACTAAGTACCTACCATCAATTGAACAGGGTGAAGGCTAACACTTTAGTTCCTCCAAGACACATGAAGGCAGCTATTGCATTTTTTCAGCTACCATTCTTCAGCACCGCTGAAGACACTCAGAGGAAATTGTTATTTACCTTCTCCTTTATACTTAAAATCACACCCAAGTTGGCTAGTGTCACACTGATTGATGGGGAAAGTGCCTCACCTCCTTCCCAAAAAGCAAATACCATTTTGGTCTCTTTGACTTCCAGCCGATGTCTACGGTGTCACCAGAATTGGAGCTAGAAATCTTTCTTTGATGTTTTTTTTTTCTTTTTCCACTTGACAGTCAATGATATTTCATGTCAATCAGAATCTTTTAATATATGCTCTTACATCAAAACTCAAACTCTAACATCAATTATGTGTGTCTTAGCCTTTTCTTTTATATGTTGCTGTCATGTGCTGTCCCCAGATCACAACATTAGGAATTAAAATTAAATTTAGACCAAATTATTGCTATTTCTATCCCCTGCGAATTTTGAAGTAAACATGAAGGCATCCATACAACGGATCATGTGACCAGAATGTTGAATTATTCAGATATCTTAATATTAATATGAATCAGTTACAAAAAGCAGTACTGCAAAATAAAATAAAAAAACAAGCATGGTATACATTTTGTGCAAATTTAATCTGCTCACTCGCCCTTGGGGAATGACAGCTAAACCAACCATCAGTCTTTAGCAAACACAGTATGCTCGGTAAAATGGGTTGTTGTGGTTCCCATATGTGTCATTACCATGGAAATATGAGAGCTTTGTTCGAATCCCAAATCCTTCTTCAATCATTTGGATATTGTGGCTGGCTTCCTGAGCCCTAGTCATGAATGCCAAAAAATGGCGCTTTTACATTTTACATTTCAAAAGCAGCTTGCGGCATTTTGCCGTGCCAACTAAAGCAGAATCCCCATCCAGCTTCCTGCTCTGCTGTTTGTGTCTCGTGAAGCCCTGCTTGATTTCCTCTCCCTCAATAGGGGGGCTGCCGTGTCTCATCTATTAACGTGCACCGCTCACAAGGAACCCGGGATGGAGACATTTTAAGCAACCATGCTCCTGACGCTCATTCCTTCAACCCTGGCTACAGCACCTTATGTTTTCATCCTGTTTGTAATCGAAGTGGCTCCCTGTCGAAGGTTTAGCTTGATGGCTTTGTTACAGCGCTGCCATACAGATCTCTTTTGTGCCACGGTGGAGTTATAGATGACGCAGAGCAAAGGGAGCTGCTTGCTGGCGCATGGGCAAAGGTACCGATGGCATACCGGCGCCCTAATTAGACTGGGGAACTCTTGAGTGAGCAAAGTGTGAACCATCTGGCCTCTGTGTGAATGATGTGCCACCTGAACAAGGTCAGACTGCAAGGAGAGTGTCATTAATCAGACTGGGTTAATGGGGAGGTGAGGAGGGAGACGTTTCGGAAAGAGATACGACCAGAGACAAGCTTTTGTCCATTGGAATGACATACAGCTGTGAGCACCGCAACAGAATGAGGTTATGCTGGAAAAAATGTTATTTGTTTTTGAAGAGCTTTCTTTGCCGCAAAATCAAGCTAATAATGTGTGACACACACACACACACTCATGGGTACTACATGTCTTTGATTTTGCCCTACTAACTCAATTCAGTGAGTTAAATTACAATACCATTCCAACAAAGAAAAGGCGACTTCTTCAGTGACCAACATGGACACCAATCTAACAATTATAACTATGTCAGTCTTTGGCAAAATGACACTACATTTAAAATGATGTAACTCATACTTACCACCCCACTATATAAATGCAATCACACCCCCTCCCCCACACACATTTGAAGAAAGCGCTCCATCAATTCACATACCTTTTGACCACACACAGCAATTTGCATGTGAATGAAGTGCAGATCTGTCACAGAGCAATCCATCAGCGCTTTAACCTTGCTGAAAGTCACCTACTGATTTCTGCACATGCACATACTCACAAAGAATATTTGGAGTGTATATGAACAGAATAATGAGAAATAATGTATAGGTACAGTTGAAAACTAGAAGAATGGCAGCAAGGTGGTGTAGTGGTTAGCACAGCGGTTAGCACCCGCCTTGGGGTCTGTGTGCATGAAGTCCGCATTCCTGATGGGTTTCCAGTTTCCTCCCACAGTTCACAGACATGCAGGTTATGCTAATTGGCGTTCCCAAATTGCCCGTATACAATAAATCCAGTGGGCACCATTGGCTTCCACGGACCCTAGTTGGACTGCATACTGTAGGTTCCTAGATGGATGGGATGGAGATCAAAGATAATCATACAGTTCATGACACACGAATAAGAGCATTCATTTATTCATTCAAACTTTATATATTCTTGATGTAAGTTTACTCAATTTCCCAATCTCTGGAGCCCTGTGTGTACAGCATTCACTTACAAGAACCAAAAACACTTATATTAAAGCACGTAATTTATGCTTTGCATGTATGTCAGGCCTTTAGTTTGAATAGCTCATGAAGTCACGACAGTCAATTATGTTGTAACAAAACTTTAAGCATGATTTAAACTTGAGCTTTTAATGTGTTTGTGCTTTCTTTACTTCTTCGTTGTTTCAAATTCACAATAACGTTTATTGCGGTCTCCTACATGCAGAGCTTTCATTACTGTGCCTCCTAGCAAGTATTAAATTAACACACAAATCTCTAGCTGACAAAATGAGCTCTATAATCACTTTTTTTTTTTTAATATGTGTGTTGTGTTGTTTTTTTTACAGCATCCCGTCCTGTGAACAATGATCTGTGTTTGGGGATCACACCCAACACCACTCAGGTGTGTCACATCCCATGCCCGGTGGAGTGTGAGGTGTCTGCATGGAGCGCCTGGGGACCATGCACCTTTGAAAACTGTCAAGACCAGAGCTCCAAGAAAGGTGAACGTTTTAATTATATCCCGATGTACTTTTTAGAGCAACATTCTATACCTCAAATTCCCCTGTCAGGGCAGTTTTTTGTTTTGTGCTTTGATTGTGTCTACTGTAGTTTAGCAGTGATCACAGCGCATAGTCTAGTTTGTGTTTGATTTGTTCATCATGTATAAGAAGGAAAAGTCTGCCGCTTGCATTCTCAGCTTCCTCAATTCCAGACAAAATGGAAAAAAAAAAGAAATGTAATCAGTGACTAATCCAAACCCAGAGATGCAATGGCTGATGGGAGTGCAGACCGGAGTCAAAACCAAAGACAGGGTTCAACACAAGAAATCTGTCCCAATGGAGTGTCAGAGCTGCTTTTATAGAGATGTATTCAACATCTTCTTACCATAAATCTGAAGAATTTAAAAGCAAAAAAAATAAAAATAAATAAAAATCAATATTCTGTAGAGGTGGTACAGTACATGCACCAATTAGCCATAATGTTAAACGCAATACATTAAGCCCAGTATTGCTTAGGATTCCCTTGTGCTGCCATGGCAGTTCTGACCTCTCGGGGCATGGACCACAAGACCTCCTGGGGGGTGTACTGTAGTGTCTGGCCCCGGATGTTAGCGGAGGATCCTTTGAACCATGTGGGTTGCGGGGTTGGTCCTCCTTGGATTGAAGTTGTTTGTCCAGAGCATCCCATGATTGCTTGGTCGCATTGAGATCTACGGAATTTGCAGGCTAGATCAACAACTTTGCCCTTTGCCTTGAGCTCTTTGCCTGCTAACTGCGATGCACTGAGTCTTCGGATACCTTTCTGTCATAGCCAGAATGTACAGTAGGTGTTGTGTGGGATCAGACCAGACAGGTGAACATTGGAGGCCCATGATACCATTACAATTTTATTGATAAATAATGTTATTCAATTAATCTTGCAGTGGTGTCAGTGTTAATGGCTAATGGGCATATTAAACAAAAATCCATTATTAAAGATGATACAGACAACATTTTAAAATGGATTTCCAAAAATTAAATCGAATCAATTTGTGATTCCTTATTATAGTCATATACAGTAGTAATATATTGTTTACACATGTTTATGTTCAGTTAATTCCACACACCTACTGTATGCACACATGCAATGTGCAAACAGCTGACAAACCCTCAATAGACTGACAACAATCTGTAGAACATCAAATTTCTCTTTTGTGTTTTGTTGAATGTTGTTGAATGGTCGGTTGAGAATTGTTGAGAGGTTGGTTCCTCTCGTTCTTGGTAGCAGACTGACGGGTTTGTTCTTTACTGCCTCAGCATTTAACACCTTGTGTGAGATAAAACCCTCCACTCTGACTCTAAGAGTGCATCATCTTTCCATCTTTCAATCAGTACACTGTGAGCTTATCTACTGCTGCTGGAAGGGATAATGCATTTCCACAAAAGCTTATGAGCTACTTCAAAGCAAAGGAAACAGAAGGAAAAGGAAATAAAAGCCTGATGTCAAAAGAAGTGCAAGATAGATTGTCGAATGGTTCCAGGAGAAAACAGTAAATGGGGTTTCCTCTTTTGTAAATCTCTTACAGAGGAGAAAGCCTGAGAATTGAAAAAAGTAAGGAATGGAAGGAAGTGAAGGCGGTCACTAACCTGTGTGCCGCATTAAATGTTCAGTATGTTTGCTCTTTCCTAAGAGTTCCAACGGATAAAATGAAAGGAATTTCTCTACTCATGGATCTTAATGATGAATTCTTTCATCGTTCATGTAGCTTGTTGTACGCCCACTCTGTGTTCTGTGTAGAACATACGGCTGCCAGCATGCTCCAGTGCTCAGGGCTGAGTTCATTATGCGGGGAGCTGTGGGCTAAAGGAGACACGTGGTTTACTTTATCTTGTTTTTTTTTAATAATTCACACACATGTTGAGAGACTGCGGTCTTACACTACCTCAATATTCACATATCAGCTTTCGGATTAGCCGATTGAGCATTTAAGTTTTTTTTTCTTCTTTTTTTTTTTTTATGCTAGAGGTGCTCTACTGTAGCACATGTCCAATAAATCTACATGAATGTATTCTTCGAAAGAATTCCTGATCTTTTACTTGAACCACAGTGATGTCTTACAAGCTCCCACCCACCCACTAACACCATCAAGCTGTTTAGATTTGATTAGCAGCATGTGGCACGGCCTCCAATACCCCCCCCCCCCCCCCGGCTCAGTGTGCCAGTGTGGCTAAAAAAGGCAGATGGACAGACCTGAATTGAATTACCATTATTTATCACCAAGAGGTCATTTGGTTGCTTATTTGCAAAAGTTGAAACCGGCAAAAATTGCATGCAACACCACACGAAGTCCATGTCGGACGTTGCACAGCTACGCAAAAGACTTGAAAATGAAACGAACAGTCAAATGACAGACCAGTGCAACTAGATGCCGCTGCCACTGAAATAATCAAAGAGAAACAGCGTGAACATTTTAGCCCTGCAGGCCCCTGTGACTCCCGTGCGGATCCTCTTATCTGGCTGAAACAATAGTATGAATTAGATTAGAAAGTCTGCTGAGATGGGGGGCTGGGGGACGATGTAAGTGACCTTGGACTATCTCTTAGTCCTAAAAGCTCTCATTCAAAGCCTATTTTTCTATGATGGAATGCTAAACATAGTAGTTCCCTTGGAAACAAGCTGGAGGGATGAGTAGCTATGTTTCCTAGAATTTCCACAATTTTCTCTGCAGATACTTTTTGATTACACTAAAGTGTTACTAGAAGTAATAGTCGCTCCATTCAGAGTGATGCAACAGAAAGGCTTTTGCTCTATCGACAGATTGTGTTTCAATTCTGACAATGCCAACATTATCCATCCATCCATGCTTTCTGCGAGGGATGGAAGGCGGTAGGCATGGCATATGTTCTAACCCCTTTTATTTACGGCTATGGGGGAGAGACTACTGTGTTTTTTTTTTTTTTTTGAATTAGTGTTTTTTAATGTGTGTTTTTTTTTTTATGTTTTTAAATTCTTGTATCTGTATGTATAGTTGATACCATAATTGTGCACATTTGACATTGGTATTCAGACCTCAGATGTACAGTAAGTACATGCTGAAGATCTACTGAGAGTGCTGGAGTTATGTTATAGTGTGGCGAAAGCAAATATGACATAAATATGACATTACTATTATGCATTTATAAAGGGATGACAGTAATGTGATATTTATGTCAGATTTGCCTTTGCCAGACTCCAGCACGGCTCTCAATAGGATGTGAAGGACAAACCGCGGGACATCATCTTATTCAAATACACTGCTTATCTCAAGATCTTATTTTTTTAAGTAGATAATATTTAATTAATTCATATATAAATTAATGAATACATGAATGCTTGGCAAGCTTATCCTTCAAACCATGGCCATTCCCTGCTTATAGTAGAAGTTCCGAGCTTTAATTACTCCATAAATATGCACCTATGTCTTTAATTACTAATTTCTCTGCATGTGCTTGTGTTTGTGGCTTATAGGTTTCAAATTGAGGAAGAGGAAAGTGTTAAACGAGCCTACAGGAGGCACTGGAAGCTGCCCTCACCTGACAGAGGCCATACCCTGTGAGGAGCCCAGCTGCTACGAGTGGCTGCTGCTGAAGCTGGAAGAATGCATCCCTGACAATGACAAAGAGTGTGGACCTGGAACGCAGGACCCCCAAGTGCAGTGTGTCAACAGCGATGGTAAGAGAGTCTTTTTAAAGCGGAACATGTGAAGGGCAAAATATTTAATGGAGAGCAATCCTTCCAGGCATTTTTGGATGCAGCCAGAGAAAATCCTTTATGGTTTGCTTGTGTTCCAGCTGGCGTCGTATTGTGAGAAACCCAAATTGTTCAGCTCAAAGTGCTCTTGAACTCTCTCTACAGGGTCCCCGTTCTGGTCTGCTGCCGATTTCGGTAATTGATGTTTTTATACGGGCTGGTAGTGGTCTTCTATTGTTTGATTAGCCAAAGGGGGAGATTGTGAGAAGTAAGAAGAATGCTTGAGGGCTTTTAACGCTGTAAAGTGTTATTGCACACTGTTTTAAACGACTGAATGAGTACAATATTGAATGAACAGATTCATTAAAAAAAATCAACACAATACATAAAAATAATAAATGCTTTAATTCATAACCTTTCCTCTCACAATGCTATAAAATACAATGAATTGCCACCTGGGGAAAAAAAAGCATTTATGATTCAACATACTGTGTTCATTCAATAAGAATACATACAAGGATCATTCTTCTAAGAGATGAATAAATTTCCACATTAATAAAAAAAAAAAATGTATATAGCACAAAGTATGAAAATCTGCCTTGTCCAATAGGTCACAAAATACAGTCCCGGCGCTCAGCAGACATGACTTTAAGTGCATCTCTGGGAAGTCAGACACCCAGACGTTCCTCTAATGCATATTTAATGCGATTTCAAAGGATGGATGCTTTGGTAGACTTGATGAGGGACCAGTGGGAGGGATAGAGGAACTTTACTGCAGTTTAATTGCAATTCTAATTTGTCCAATCTAATTAATTCTGTATAACAGAGAAGAGAGCAAAGCTGATTGAATATTTTCAACAATGAACCCATTTGAATGAGGCCGACTACTGGGAAGGAGGCTAGGAAAGTGTTGCAATAAATTAATTTCTTGTCATCTATCAGAACGAATTAACCTTAGATTATGGTGAATATGAGAATGAAATATGATTATCACACTGGGAGAATACGAATGCAGGTTATGTGATGACGTAGTATCTTTTTGCGGTTAAGAACGAAAAAAAAAAAACGTATTGAGTTGAATGAGCGAATGAGTGAATTATAAGCAAACACATTGTAAATGTACTTTGCATTTACACATTTCACTCAGTGTGTAAGTGAATCTCGCTGGGTGGACATGGCAATTACTGGGAAATTGGACTTCGGCATCCTCGCGGCTAATGAGCACCCGGGGGAGGGAGAGATAGAGAAAGACACAGATGTGCGTGTCTACAGCAGTGTAGTGCATCTCATAATTACTGTCTCTATTTTGCACCACCAGAGAAAGTTCTACTTCCTGTTAAGGATGGTTTCACATTTTGTGAATTCTTTATTTATTAATTTTTTGGGTTTCTACCAGCTCATGTTTTACTTGTGAACCTGTGGGATCCTGCAACAAGAAGAATGAAATGCATTTTGAAAAAATAATATGCATTTTGTTTTTAAGTAAGGAAGATGAAGTGCTAATGAACCATCTGTCATTTTATAGAAAGAACGTTAGAAGGTTCGTAATTATTATAATAAAAATTTCATTGACAGCCTTATCTTTAGATAGATAGATAGATAGATAGATAGATAGATAGATAGATAGATACTGTAGATAGATAGATAGATAGATAGATAG
>JAQQZT010000021.1:8047137-8077226 GCA_030068275.1 Clarias platycephalus
AGATAGATAGATACTGTAGATAGATAGATAGATAGATAGATAGATAGATAGATAGATAGATAGATAGATAGATAGATTGGAGTTGGACAACCCTGGTTCAAATAAAGCTGGTGTTCTCTGAATTTTTCAATCAATATTGCACTTACAACAGACCTTCTAATTGCAAACTCGACTACCTAATGAGGTGACAATAATTAGGATGGGCAATTGTGTTTTTATGCTTAATGTGTGCATATGGATTGGAGCATTGATTATAAGTTGATTGTCAAGAAAAAAAAAAAAAGATAACTAGGGCATATCCATATTCATATTTGTAAACTGATGAGTAAACAGTCTAGGAAGGTAATTTGCCCATAACTCCAAGACTTAACAGAATACTTATTATTATCATGAAAGCATGTTTAAGCCTAGTCTACAGATTAGCATTAAAATTGCATGTAATGTATTCAATTTTCAATATAAAAATGACCTCTGTGAACTCTGAATTTTACCCATACTGTATATTTGGAGGTCAGACAGTGGATTTTGGCTCTTGCTCTTTCTCCTTTTCTTTCCCCATGGCATGATCCTGGTGTATTTTTATTGACTGGTGTATTTTTAAGTCCTGCTTCCCTGCTTCAGTGAGAAGTAATATGATTTGCTCAAGGTCACCTCTGTCTTTGTCTTTGCTGATGAGGTAGTACGTGTATTGCTTCTATCCTCTGTCCCGAATCGGTCCTAGGAATCAAAGTAAAGCTCCTCAACACTGATTCTGGTCTAAATATGCATACTGGAGTGTGCGCCTGCATCCCCAAAAAAACCATGCCCTTAAAAAAACCATCAATGTCAAAAACCCAGAAGCGTAATGATTTTTTTTCCCCTGACATGGAATTCCACACAGACGTGTATCTGTATACGAGATGTGACAAGAGCTAACCGTCTCCCATGCTCCTCCCTCCTCTATTCCCTTGTTTCTTTCGTGCCTCCTGGGCTTTCATCGATCTCTGTTTTTTTTTCTTCTGATGAGAATGGATCTGTTATGTCCCACAGGCTCCTTGTGTGTCATCTGACTCACTGGCTTTTCTGTCACTTTGGGCTTTTTTAGTGATCCAAGGTGAAGAAAAGCAGGGAGGAGTGTCACAGATCGATAGAGGGGCTATTGTAGAGCCACAGTGGGTGTAGTTCCTAAAATACGCTTTGTGATGTTGTGATGACCTCTAACTCTAATATATATATATACACACTTTCTCCTTCACTGTTTTTTACTTATAATAATAATAATAATAATAATAATAATAATAATAATAATTATTATTATTATTATTATTATTATTATTATTATTATTATTTTAAATGTAAGACGTGCCCTTTTAAGAGTTCATTTTGGACATTTCTTGCCTTCTTGATGTGCTTTAGACCATTAGTTGTCTTGTGAGTCAATAGCCCTATCAGTGCTAATACAACTACTGTACAAATATACATTATGGCAAGAAACACTTAGCAAAGAAAAAAAAGGCAGTCCATCATTACTTTAAGAAATGAAAATCAGTCACCAAAACCATCAAGCACTAGGATGAAACACACAGATCAATGGAAAACTGTCCTTTGATCTGTTGAGTCCAAATTTGAGATTTTTGGTTCTAACAGCCATGTCTTTGTTAGATGTTTAACAGCCGGTTCGTGAATGTGTGGTTCCCACCGTGAAGCATGGAGGAGGAGGTGTGATAGTGTAGGGGTGCTTTGCTCGTGACACTGTTGGTGGCTTAGTCAAAATTGAGGGCACACACAATCAGTATGGCTACCACAGCATTCTGCAGCAACATGCCATCCCATATACGGTTGTTTGCATCATTTGTTTTCCAAAAGGACAATGAGCCCAAACACACCTCTAGCTTATCGTATGTAAGTCTAAAGAAGGAGAGTGATGGATTGCTTCAGCAGACGACCTGGCCTCCACAATGGTTAAGCATGATATTTTTCATCATGATAAAAAATGAAATATAAAATAACATGCCTTTTTTTTTGTTCACTCACTACGTGCCACTACTGCACATGTTCAGCTACGGTATGTTAAGAGCTTATTCAGTGTGGGTCAAAGGCAAGACGGTGCTTAAGTTCTTCAAAAGACTTATTAATTCATGTTTTCACAAAGCTTGGGATCATGAGCTCTCCAGAGTGAACATCTGCCTCATCCAACTGGCAGCAGTCCAAGATGAGGAATTAGTTAATGTAAAATTCATGTACGGATGAACTTCAGCTGAACCTAAATCATGTGCATTTGGAGTTTTCAACTGCTCAAGGCTACTCGTTAATGAAACATATGCATGAGGGATGTTGGATTCTCTCTCTCTCTCTCTCTCTCTCTCTCTCTCTCTCTCTCTCTCTCATGTGTGTGTCTGTATGTGTGCAGAAATGTTTCAGAAAGAAATAGTACCAGAGATCCTTACACTGTGTAATATTAATTTCATATTCAGATAGAGGCACTGGTGGCTCAGTGGTAGGTGTTTCACCTCTCATATCAATGGCCTGGGTTCGATTCCCAGCCAGTGTCCAAACCCCATCCACTGGATACAGTGCCGGTCCCGAGCCTAGGTAAAATGGAAAGGTTGCGTCAGGAAGAGCATCCGGCGTAAAACTTGTGCCAAGCTTGTATGTGCGGACCAATTGACCCCTTGCTGGGAGCACCTAACGACAATAGTGTATCAGATACTTTTTAGCGTGAATAACATAACAATGTTCTTCCATTCCTGATCATAATCACTGCCTTGTGTTTGTTTGCTCAGGTGAATTTGTGGACAGGCAAATGTGTCGTGATGCCATCCTGCCCATTCCTGCACTCTGTGACGTACCATGCCCGAAAGACTGTGTGCTTAGCCCCTGGACGTCCTGGTCGCTCTGCTCACACACCTGCTCTGGAAAAAACACAGAGGGCAAGCAGACGAGATCACGCTCCATACTGGCCTACAACGCAGGAGATGGTGGGTAGCTCTTTGTGTTTGTTATTGGGTGTTGGGCCACCACAAGCAATGGAAATGGCTGCAGTGCTCCACAGCAGGGATCGTACATTTCTCTCAAAGTGATGAGTGCTGGTCTTCTGGAAGATATTCCCACAACTGATGTTTTGATAATGGATACATATTATTTATTTGCGGACATACTGTATTTATGGATTTACTGGAGGATTTCATGTATTATTATTATTATTATTATTATTATTATTATTTAGTTTAATTTATCCACCATGGATATGTATGTTGTTGTTTTTTTCCACTGACATAGATTTATGTGAATAGACATGCGTAGATGTCTGAAAAACCTAGCAGCGTTACCATCCCCCCACTTTGCTTGGTTAGCACTATATCATTCTAGCAGACATATAAAAACCCCAGCCAGCTGAGGTAATGAGTATCCTGGAGTGTTAAGCGATTCAAGCCTCATGTGGCCCAGATTGGGGCTCGAGTGATTCATAATGGAGTGACGGTGAAGCGAGTGCCTCTGGGTGAAACTCTGTCCCTCTGAGCTGCCACTCACTGTCCAGGATTCCATTTTCATAAATATGCTATTTGAGCGAGTAGGGCTTCCACTGGTGTCTGGGAGCAAATCAACCTAGCTTCATTTCATATCGCAGCTAATGGCTGTGCAATGGCTCTCCACTAGACTTTCTCTGGCAGACCAGAACATGTCACAGGCAGGAGGAGCATTTTTTTAATACAAGCATGAAGAGGAGCTCCTTTATGAATTATGGATTCAGCATGGATACAGTACGTGGTTACACCTGCATCGTGGGGTGTTTCCTGAAAATTTGTGTTGTGAGCCGTATTGTGTGCTTGATTAATCCGCAAACGATTTGGCACGCCGCCTGTACAATAGACGGCAAAGTGTCTGACAACCCAGTTGTGAACTGACTGCAGTGTGAAATTGTGAAGTTGAGCCATCTGGCTTTTTGAGACAGGATGAGGTGCTGTGCGTTAACATGAAGCTTACAACAATGTCCCTATAGATCACCAGCGGGAGAGTAGAAAGAGACACCTTTTTATTAATTAACAGATTTTTTACTATGAACGGACCATGGTTGATTAAGCATTCTGAGCTATAAAGTATACACTTTTGTTATGCCATAGAGGATTAGCGTTCAGCAGGTGAGGAATTAATGGAGAGCAATTCTAATCCTCAAGCAGAAGTGTATAATTTTTTTTTTAAGTATTGAGCTGTTTCGAGGGTAATGATTCGTAGCTGTAAAGAGGATCCTGTCTTTCGTTCTGTGGGCATGATGTTTAGGATTCGTAACATGCCGTGGCGGTGGCACCTCATGAGTGATGTGATAATGGTACACTATATAACCTCTTTATAAAAATGAATAAAAACAGAGAAGAACATTATCCTGCACTGCACAAGTCAATTCTACAGTATTTCCAGCAACAAGCTCTTAAGGTGCAGTTTATCTATTCTTTTCTCCACTCCAGCATTGATTGTGTTGCGGTCAGTGCTTACTGCAGGGCTAATGGCTGACCTATCAGTTGGAGGTACTTTGACTGGAAGACTAATGACCAGCAACAGCAGTCAGGGGTCACCTGTGGCCCATCTGGGTCCTTCCTGCAGTCCATTTTCTCGTTGTATATCTCACTTTGGCAAGCTTATTTTCCCAATAGTCAACCCAATCTCGTATAAAATCCATCAAAGGGAAAGACACAAGACACTAATCCTGCCACTCCTCATAACCGCTGAAAAAATGTTAAGTGGGCTGGAGCTAAAAGAAAGTGAAAAGGCTTTATGTTTCACATTTGAGTCATTAGATCCACATGCTAGGTTTCTCCTCTCTCATTGTCTTGAAGAAAATTGGATAAGCAACAAAAGTAACAGATGGTTCGGGTAAAATCAAATGACACTTAACATAATCGTCCAAATCAAAATTTCAATGTTATTTATTTATTTTTAGCTAATGAGCTTAATCATCAGCTTAGTGCTTTAACTACGTTGGGTCTGAGCTCATTAAAAGCACCTTTTGATAAAGCGTACAGATAAGTATAGGTTCTTCAGGCATCAGTGCAATGTGAAGTGAGTTCAGTAACACTGTCTTAATTATGATGGTTTACTGGTGGCATTGTACTGTACCTCCAGGTTGGAGGGTTTAATCCAGCCTTCATTTCCAAATTGGCCAAGAGGGTGTGCACCTGTATGTTGCCAGAAGGTTGGGGTCCTCAACAACATACAGTATCTTAAACCTTATAAACTAGTCTCCTGACATTAAGTCATACGACACTGCAGCCAACCATCGTTGGAACTATGGATTTCTTATCACTAGTGTAAAATGTAAATTTGCATTATATTTCAAAATTTTGCACAAGAATTTTAATGTTAATTAAATTACCAATTAAAAACTCGGTACTACCTATTGCATTTCTGGCTTTCCTCACGGGTCCTAAAGTATCTGAAACCTTTGATAAATAACTGCTTGTCAAGTATTCAAGTCACTATCAAGTCATGCGTCCCATTCATGCATCTTTGCACGAGCCTAATAGTGTTAATTGTCAAAGTTTCCTAATGACTCCCATCTGCTGCAGTTTTAATTAAGATCTGAATTGAAATATTATTCATTTGATTTCTTTTCCCCTATTAGTAGATAAAAAGTATCAATAAAAATACAAAGCTGTTAAAATTTTAATGCTCTTGATGTTGTTACTAGGTGGTGTTCAGTGCCCCAACAACAGCGCTCTGCAGGAGGTGCGCAGCTGTAACGAGCACCCCTGCACCGTGTACCACTGGCAGACGGGTCCCTGGGGCCAGTGCATAGAGGATACATCTGTTCCTGCTGCCAACGGCTCTCTCACCCGCAGTGGAGCTGGAACCACTGGCACTGAGGCTTCCTGTTCTGTTGGCATGCAGACCCGCAAGGTCATCTGTGTACGCGTCAATGTGGGCCAAGTGCCTCCCAAGAAGTAAGAGGAAGTACTGATGTGCTGCCTTTCTGTTCTTTTTCTTAATTGTTTCGGGTTATTAGACATGGGATCAAGGCCAAGTCAAGAACGAGTCCAAATGAAAGTGACGTGGGGATGTGAAAGCCATTCTTTTAATAATAAGTTATTACCTCAAATTGAATAAATAATAAAAAAGGCAATAGCAATACACAAAACATTAAGGACGCAAGTCATCTAGCCCAAGTAATTGGTCTCTCTACGCAGTGCAAACTAATCATTTGTTTTGTTGTGGCTCTGTCATCCAGAACATAGATTCAAAAGATAAGATACGGCAATATCTACACAGGAAATTTCTCCATATTCAGCCTCAGTGGGTTCTTAAGCTGGTTTTCCAGGCAGTCTATTTAGCTGATAAAAATTGCTCTCCTGCCTACAGGGTTGCCAGATTTTATTTTTTTTCTCCAGATGTGTTTTTATTGCTTACTGTAATACTATGTAGGAAAAAAAGAAAAGGATCAATTAAAAATAAATGAATGAAAAGAAAAACACAAATGAACAGATGAAAATATGACAAACCTTAATGTTAACATCTAACGTTATTCAAATATATCTTTCTCGGGGTCGAGGATGAACTCTCTTCATTATTATTATTATTATTATTATTATTATTATTATTATTATTATTATTATTATTATCACACTGATTTATCATTACAACTGTTTTCAAACATAACAATATAACTTCCACCCACACCTCAGTGGCAGTCAGCTTCTGGAAAAAAAGAAAAAAAAGGACTATTTATTCTGACTACAGATATAGATGTTAGCTGAGCACTTTATTTTATACATAGCCTTTACTGTAGAATTAATTAATTAATTTTTTTTTTAAGAACAAGAATATGGACCACCATATATTGTATTTATTAGAGATTGTAATTTATATTCATTTTCAAGCACATACGTACTGTAGATACTCTAGACCTACCTCAAGCTGTCTGTAAGGGGGGAAAAAAATCCTATTTATTTATTCAGTTTAACAGCAGGATGAAGGACGTTACTGGCTGTGAAACAGGGAGCTGCCACACTCACCTCATGCTGACTATGGAAATGAGCTCCACTTTCTTTTTTCATGTTATTTTTGTCCTGGGTTTTACCTGCTACACACGTATGCATCCATGCACATAGGCACGTATGCAGGAACACACAGAGAGCTTGCTTTTAGACATCATCTAACACTTGAGCCTGCAAGAATGCATCAGGTCTCAAAGATCTCAAAGATGTATCCTGCTTCCTGCTTTTTTTTTTTAAATATGTAACAAACAATGACAGTAACAGTGTTACTCCAAATGTTCCCAAGGCGTCATATACATATACAAACATAAATCATAAATTATACAAGCTATGGCTGGGATTAAATAAGCTAAAAAAAAATGAAATGTAATGCTTTTTATATTGAACCTTGCTGTTCAGCACACCTGGTGATCCTCAGAAATCACTGAAAGCCCCTCCGATTAGAGCCGTTATGAAGGCTTTACAGAGCATAAGTAGCAGATACATCTCAATATCAACTGTTCAAAGCAGATTATTGTATATTTTGGACGCCTTCAGCATTGTTTTACAGTGTATAAAGAAAAAAAAAAACAATACTATTGAATTAGAAGGAGTAAAAAAATGGCAGAACTGAAATGAAAAAAGGCAAAAATGAGTATATAATGAATCACATGTTACTTTTATAGATCATTTGCTTGCATGTAAATTGTACTGCAACATGCTTGTTGCATGGGGGCAGACACATCACTTGTCTCCTTATTTTAAATACTTCCAAAGCAAAAACTGCTGCCTTGGGAAATATTTTGTCGGAACAGAGAATTTGTAATCATAGAGCATAGAATATGAGTTCAGGTGTGATGAAAAAACTAAAAACTTAGAAAAAAAAAAACACTGGAATTTGACACATTATTTTGGTACAAACATACAGTATTACAGTATATCTATTCAATTATACTGTATGTCAGTACATATCGCATATTGTTGAAGTATTATACAGTAGGTTAAAAAATACATATTTCAAATATATATACAGTACAGGCCAAAAGTTTGGACACACCACTTATTCAATGTGTTTTTTTTTATTTTCATGACCATTTACATTGGTAGATTCTCACTGAAGGCATCAAAACTATGAATGAACACATGTGGAGTTATGTACTTAACAAGAAAAGGTGAAATAACTGAAGACATGTTTTATATTCTAGTTTCTTCAAAATAGCCACCCTTTGCTCTGATTACTGCTTTGCACACTCTCGGCATTCTCTCGATGAGCTTCAAGAGATAGTCACCTGAAATGGTTTCCAACAGTCTTGAAGGAGTTCCCTGAGGAATTTAGCACTTGTTGGCCCCTTTGCCTTCACTCTGCAGTCCAGGTCACCCCAAACCATCTCGATTGGGTTCAGGTCCGGTGACTGTGGAGACCTTTTTTTGATAAGTACAGTACATAACTCCATAACCACAAACTTTTGGCCTGTACTGTATATATATAAAACATTACATTTGTACATAACATCTTTTGTTGTCTTTGTCATGGGATTAAAAATCTGAATCCAGCTGCTTGCTAGTGTGAACATCAACAGTATCATATGTATGCTTCTTGCCATCTAGGTGCCCCGAGAGTCTGCGTCCAGAGACAGTGAGGCCATGTTTACTGCCATGCAAAAGAGATTGCATTGTTACTCCATACAGTGACTGGAGTCCTTGTCCATCAACCTGTCAAGGAGGTACGTTGTTATGTTGTTCTTAAATCCATAAGCCATAACTGTTTATTAACCCCAGACATAGCATGCACAGTATCTGTATTTTAAGCTAATCATGCACAATGTTTTATTTCCTTTCGGGATAATATGACAGGACAGATGCAATGAAATAAATAAATAAATATAATAATAATAAATAAATAAAAAAAGGCTGTAGTGTTATGGAGGCGAGAGGTGAGAGGGGGGTTTCTGTGAACAAATTGATAATTAGCTACTATCTGTGTGTTCACAAAACATGTAAAGCAGCATGTTGTTCACACAGTGACAGACTATCACGTCTATAAAAAGAGACTGTTGCCTGGCAACTCAGGCTATGCGAGGAATTAGAACAAATGCTCTAATAAGCAAAGTGGAAGCTGATTTCAGCTACTTAAGGGCTCCAGACGCTTGTTAACACCATTCATATCGCATACACTCGTCATTCCAAGGAGTGATTTGTATGAAATATTGACACTGTGCATTTCGAGATCCTTTCAGTTGATTCATGTCTATAAAACTCTCACGATTTTCCTCGCATTCCAAGTGGGAGAAAGAGATGGAAATATTTGACATTTCGATATGAAGTGCTGATATTTATTTTTCATGTCTTTTGATTGTAAAGTGAATGTGTACGTCTCCGTCTTATATTTCTGTCTTCAACTCTGCCTGAATCTAGATTTAACTTCCAAAAAGTGTTATTATTTTTAGGGGAAAATGGGTTGCAGTGTTTATTGGATTTTATGATAGTTTTCTCCATTGAGGTATTTCCCTAAGCCTTGGCAGTTAACAAAAGTGGGTCATCATGTGCACAGCATTTTGACATTCATAATATTAAAGTGAGGAAATAAAGTGAGGAAAGACATTAGAAAGGTAACATGTAAGAAAATGTGCTTTCAACCATTTAGAAATGCATGAACTGAGCTCATAAGGTGGAAATCAGAAAATGATTAAAAAATAAAGGGGAAAAAGTAAGCAAAAGGTAGCATGCAATATCATGCAAGTTCTTTTGGAACATGTGACTTGGACTGAGACATGCTGTTCTTCGTAGGGTAAAAGTGTTCAAGTGGCGGCATTATGGGAATGTTGATAGATACAGTACACGATTTTCTTAGTGTTGTAGAGGTTTGTAAATGATTTAAGTTCCAGTATGTACAGTATCTGTTACATACAATACAGTGCAAAAGACTTTTACAGTGCCACGCCTCATGTTATTAGGTTTTTCTTTTAATGTAACAACCTCAGCAGCAACCTCATTTCCCCTCTCATCTGCTCCAACCACTCAGCATTCAGCATCACCAGTACACCATACTGTATATACAGTGTACAGTATACTATCACCGGCCTGATCATCTGTCATCATCTGCACATTTTTCTCACTGGTTTATGCCTTAAATTAGATGGTTTTTTTTTTTATGTTTGAATGATTCATATGTCACTGTGAACTATTGTAACAAGCAAAAAAAAAAAAAATCCTCTGAAGTAGGTCAGGTACAGGAACTTGAGTAACAATAAAAGCCAGAAAATTGCTAAAAATGGTAGATTTGGGTGGAATAATGAAAATGAACCCAAGATTTTAGAAAGGCACAATAGCAGAACAGAATAGAGAGTTAGAGAGAAAGAGATAAGAATAGAAATTTTAAAGATTAACACTCAAATAAACTTGGTTTCGTGGCATGTTTCTGATTTCGAGAGATTCTAAATTAAATGGCCTGTTTATTTAAACATCGCATAACTAATATACAGATTATGTTTTTATTGCTCGAAATACAAATCTGGAAATGAAATTATGAAAATTAAATAAAAAATTAAACATAATGCTTAAACCCTATGGAAGGAGTGATTTCGCATTTTGTAGGACAAATTTGTGCAATAGTAATAAATACATCTGTGCAATGCCTGTTATTATTGTATTAAGTTATTGCATAGTCTTAAGCCTGAAACAAAAAATATTGCCTTTTCCTTGTGCTTCATGTTAAAAAAAAAAAAAAAAAAGTTATACAATTAATTATAGATGTTTACAGTCTCTCAGCATCTCTCCTAATACATATAAAAATATAAGTAGACTTCCTGCAATGCTTAAAAACAGGCATAAAAAAAAACTTTTTCTT
The DNA here is from genome assembly GCA_030068275.1 of Clarias platycephalus. NCBI lineage: Eukaryota > Metazoa > Chordata > Actinopteri > Siluriformes > Clariidae > Clarias > Clarias platycephalus. The sequence goes on from JAQQZT010000021.1 coordinate 8,057,929, forward strand.
AGAATTTTACAATTTAACACACCTTTTAACCTTTTAGCAAACAGTTAATTACTTACGTACCAGGTTTACCAAAACTTCATAGCATCCAGGGCCTCCAACCCTTGTTTTTCATTTATTGGAATCTAGTGACTCTGTATTGCACCCTGTCTCACAAGGTGGTGCTACAAAGAGGAAGCAGTCCAGAAAACGAATAATCATTCAGCTGCCTGCAAATGGAGGCCAGGATTGCCCAGAAGTGCTTTACCAGGAAAAGGAGTGTGACGCACCCTCTGTCTGCCCTGGCTTTAGGTGAAAAAACAAACTTTATGTCAGTTCTATGTGTTGTATACAGTATATTCAGAAGTGATTTCTAGGATTATTTATATGATTGAAATGTACTGATGCTAAGGTGGAAAACGCATAAATGGAGGCGGTGTCAGTTGGTGCCATGGTCAGTTCGACAGGACAGCCCTGGAGCTCAGGAGACATGTGGACCAGGCCTGCAAGCCAGAGGTAGAGAAAACACAAAACACTGCACGGAGACACTTTTACAATTGCATGGATCACACTGCACTACACTACATATACTTTTATATCAATTCAATAAAATTTTATTGGTATAGCACTTTTAACAAAAGTCATTGACACAAAGCAACTTTACAGAATCAAAAGAAAATTAGGTAAATGAATATGAAAAAACACACAGCGAACAACATGCTGTGGGTTGTAGCAGAAAATAATTCATAAATCATAATGATACCTTTTATAGCTTTTATATGGATGAAAACTTAGGTAATCAATACTTTTTGCAATTAGATTCAAAATCCTAAACATGGCTGTCATGAAAATGTTAATGTGTTTTTTTTTTTAAACGTGTAGCTGCAAATGAGTACACTAGGAAACTGGATTGATGATGTGTCCTGTCGACTGAATATCAGCATATACTAGCATTAAGCTGCTGACCAACGTTTAGTGACTAACGGCTAGTATAATTAATGTCCATTAGAGCCAGAGGCGCTATGCATTTTTCTTTTTAGAGGGGTGCAATTTTGTGACATTGTTATTGACAAATCTGACGAATTAAATAAATGAATGATAGCGGAGGGCAACAAGCTAATGTTAACACTAATGTTAAACACTTAGTTGAGTTAATCGCCGATGCTAAAGAGACTTTACAAATGAAAATTTTGAACCTATGAGTAATTTACACTTCGTTTTGTTCCTATGTCATGAACTGAGATTGATTCTTCATACCTCACACTGCTGTTAACATGACTGAAGTCGTGTATCAGCTTATAATATTTCCTCCTGACTCCTACAGAAAAGCACCTTAGGCTTCAAAACAGTATTAGTAAGCCTAATTAAAACCTGCTGTGAAAATAGAATTTTACAGTTTTTACAGCCAAATCTTAAAAATAAATAAATTGAGTTTGACAGCTTTGATGTACAGTAGAGTGATGCATATACAGTAGCTAAATGTTCCACTTCTGGTGTGGTCTATCAGAACTCATGGGATCCTTCCTGTCTACTTAAATTACTAGGTCAGAACTAAATATTGTGTAATCGGTTTTATAGTCATCTTCATACTGGATGCTCTACACATTATAATGTAATCTTCAAGCCATCCTCATGGAGACGTCTGACAGAAGGTGAATGAAATGCATCTGACAAAAGGAAACCCTTAAATTTAAGAACTTAATACAAAAGAAGACAAAGGCTGTATATGTTCATTCTCCTGATATACTGTACGTACTGTTTTAATGCTGCTTGTTGCTTATACTGTGGCTCTTAGAAATACTCCAACTAACAGCACAGTAAAACCATTTGACATTACTAGTTTGAACAGTGTCTTATTCATCTGGCCGGTTTCATCAAAGTGAGTGTGGGCATTTCGGACAATTAAAACGACAAGCTGGCTAATAAAGGTTCAGAAAAACGTAATGTGGATGCAGAGACTAAACTCTAACCTGCTTACCGGCTGTGCTCTCGCGTTCAGGATGTGCAAACGAGCTTATGCCTCTGTGGGGAATTGTGATGTTTTGAGCATTTGAGAGTAAGGGAGAGTTAGTTAGCATCAAAGCGCTACCTTGGGCTGTTCTGCATGCAACATTAATCTCTGTGGAAGCACCACAGGAACTAAAAGACCCTCCACTGAAATAGGGTAAGAACAACTCAAATGTGGTCTGCAATTCAGCTGTAGGCTTAGGACTCCGTTTTAATTTTAAAGGAATCAAACACATTAACCTACCCAGTATTTAGTAGATCAGGGAGACGACTATGCACGTCATTTGTTGCATTTGAGAATAGACTGTTTGTCTCAGTGCATAAAAGTCCAAATTCTAAGAACTAAATTCAATTCATGTTAATATTTACATAGTATAGGGTATAAGCACTGCATTGTATTGAAATGACAGCCTACTAACATACAGTAAGTCTTGGTTTTATTTTACTTTTTATGATGCCATATACACATACACAGTCACATACAGTAAATAGAAATAATATCTAGAAATATGCACATCAAAACTTTAAAAATGTGATCTCTGTGACTTTGATCATGGCAGGTTAAAAAGCTGATCTTCTGGCATTTTCATACCCAATAGTCTCTTTACTCGGAAAAGTGTGAAAAAGCATCCGGTATAGGCACTACTGCAATATTGAATTGCAAATATTCAAGATATTTTCCCTTCCTACAGTAAAATGTCAGTTTTGGCAATGCTGTTAAGGATCACCTTAAAACATCACCTGGTATTTTTCCCATCCCATACTTTAAGTGTGTGCCGTCTGTAGCCTCAGATACCTTTTCTTGGCTGACAGAATTGGAAACTGTTGGGTTCTTCTGCTGATCCACCTCAAAATTTAAGGAATTGTAATTTTTTATTGTAATTTTAGTTTTTTATAAAATTTTATATAATTTTAATTGTAATTGTCACAAATCCCAGATCAGCAGGTGTTCAGATTAAAGTAGCCGGTATTTGTGTTTCCCTTTTCCAATTTCAAATGTTAACATTCGAATGATGGATCACATTTAATTTAACATTATTTTATTCCCCCTTCTTGAGAACACTTCTTAGAACTTTATTATTATTATCATACTGCACATAAGTCACACAGACACAGTAGCAATGCGCTACAGACTCACCTGCTAAGGTTAGGAAGAGCTTGTTTCCTTAATTAATGTAGTTATAAAAGTGCTAAGAGTTTAAGTGCTTGTGAAAGACTATAAAGGACTAGAAGAGTCCATAAATGAGGACACTTCAGCGGTAATAAACGGAAAGCATCAAACTAGAGCGTGAAGTTTAAGAGGCTATCTGGACATTCTTTTTATACTTCTATTAGCAGCATAAAGAAAACGGGCAATAGATACTCCAGATCGGATCATAAGGCAGACTTTTAGCAGCTCTCTCTCCATTAGACCTCATTACCTGTAATAGAATCCTGGCAAACGCAGACACGGTTGGAGAGGCAATCCGTTTCAGGGCCTTTTATTCTCTCATACGTGTGTGGATCCATTCAACTAGTCAATATGCATTACACTATACAGGTGCTGATCCATCCATTGCAGTCGGTTTTTATTTCATAACTCTAAACGAGGCTGTTTCAATAGTGCAGTGTTAAAGTTACTATAACGATGCATCACTTCATGAAACCTTTTTCATGTATTTTTAAAAATTCTGTTTCCGTCTCTCACGTTCAAGCTGTGTCTTGCAAGAAGCAGGACGGTGGACAGGTGGACATCCCGGCCTGTTTGAAGCTGGCTGGTCCCATGCCCCCTCTCACCCAGGCCTGCCAGCTTCCATGCCAAGATGACTGCCAGCTGACTGCGTGGTCCAAGTTCTCCTCCTGTGCATCCGATTGTGTGGGGGTGAGGACTCGTAGGAGGGCACTTGTAGGTGAGTGTGTTAGATTTCGCAACCTTGTTGGCAAATGGCGAAACATTTTTCAAATTGTCTAATTGGTGTTTCTTGGGGAATAGTATACTCCCAGGACCAAGTCAAAATATCCATGATGGCTTCAACACATAGTCTTAAAATGTACATAGTTAAAGGACTTTATGACCTTCTCTCTTTTGCTATGTATATGTGCATCTGTATCCGCAACTGGGAAGCCCAAAGAGAGACTCACATGAAGTATACTGTAATAAAAGAATAAATAGATTAACCAAAACAGAAAGGAAAACAGGTGACATTAAAAGCTGTGTTTCTGTCCATCACAGGACACAAGCACCCACACTCAGTCACACACTACAGCCAATTTGGAAGCACCAATCAACATACATGTACTTCTCATGTCATTGAACTCTGGAAAGAACCCAGAGAACCCGATGGAACCCCATCAACATATGGAACAGATATCTAAATAGAAACCATAAAAATGTATTGAAATATATGTGGCTTGAAAATTAACGTAATTTTATCCCTTTACAAGATGGTGTGTACAGTATGGTATGTAATAATAATCACTTATTGATTACATACTGTATATATTATAAATAACATTTGTCCAATAGTAGCATTATGTTGTCCTTGATAATAACAAATGGTGCACGCCAGGCCTAAACATCTTTTTTTTTAATCAGCAGGACTCAATGACTGACAGGTAATCTTGCTTGTCAGTTTTTTCGGGAACTTGATCAACTGTTCTTCATTTGTTTCCTACACTGATCTCAGTTCCCTCCGAGCTGAGCAGTTTTGCACCATACAGTTTGGAGTATTCATTTACATGGCTGAATAACTCTGCAGTAAACTTCTAGGTTATTAGAACACAGCTTAAGATACTATGGAGCTTACATCATAAAGTATGTTTAATCAAATCAGAAGAAAGAAAGCTATGAACTGGAAACTCTAAATTGCAAGAAAGTAAAAAAAAAAAAAAAAAAAAAATTCTAACCAAAAGTCTCCTAAAAAAAAGTGTAGAGGCATGTACAGTAGCAGCTCTGGTACAATCCTGAAATAATGAAATATCATGTAGGCGTAATGACTTGATAATTATGTGGTGAAAGTAAATAGTGTTGCTGCATTGGGTGAAGGATCTTGCTGATGATTCAGTGATAAAGTTTTGAATCTTCAATTAGTTAAAAGTGCCCACAACCTTTTTTTTTTTACCTTCAACCTGGTATAAGACCTCGACAAGTCTGGCAAAAGATAAGTTTGAAGTTCGAGTTACGGTTGGGGATAGCGGTGGCTCCTTATAACCTAATTTCCAAACATCAGCCTATATATACCTTTATATCCATTCTCCAAAGGTTGTTTCAAATTGAACAAATAGATCAAATTGTCACAAATTGGCCACAGGATTCCATAAGGTAGTATTAGGTCATTTGAACTTCTTTAGTGACACAGCTTTAAAATGCTTCGTATGTTTGTTTGCTTTTCATACACTAAGGTAAGAGTAAGAAGAGAGACCACTGTAAGAACACTCAGCTGTATCCTCTAAGCGAGACCCAATACTGCCCCTGCAACAAATACAATGCTCAGCCTGTGGGCAACTGGTCTGACTGCATCTTGCCTGAGGGAGGACGAGTGGAGGGTATCCTGGGGATGAAGGTCCAAGGTGATATTAAGGAGTGCGGCCAGGGCTATCGCTACCAGGCCATGGTGTGCTACGACCAGGACAACCGCCTTGTGGAGACGTCGCGGTGCAACAGTCATGGTAAGATACTAAAGCTATGCTATGCTCTACACAGGCACATTTTTGTGTTGCATATGCACAGTATTTAACCCTCTTTTACTTTTCCTCTTTAAATTTGTTTGTGTTACAGCCCACAAGTCAAAGAGACCTGATTAGAATAATATTTCATAAATTTACACAAAATATCTCATAATATTGAAGTCGGGGATAAAGAAAAAAACAATCATCTGGCAATAAATTAAGCAACATAATCAGATGAATGGAAAGTGGTTTATATTAAAAAAAAATCCCAAAGTTTGTCAGTAAAAGTCAGTGACTGGATAAGGAGGGCATAGTCAGTGAAGCGAAGTATCTTTTAATATGATGATCCCACCACCATGCTTAAGTGAATATGATGCTACCACCACCATGCTTCAGTTTCTAAGCTAAGAAATGGCACTGGGAAATGCTAGTTTCCTCTTCATAAATAAATAAATAAATAAATTAATTAATTAATTAATAAAATCTGATCAGGACAGTGGGTTCTCCACTATCACAGGTTGGGGACCTGTGGGTTGAGCTGAAACTAATTTAGGAGTTCCATATCTATGGAGATGTTATATCACGTTCAGGGCTGGGTTATATTATAACAAATGATAACAAAAATATGTCCTGTAAGTTTCAAGTAGCTCTATGAACATGATGCCTAAATAAAGTTTTAATATACAATAAATACTGGGCATTCCTCAAAATTCGGGGTGTAGTTTTTGTTCCCCCCCTTTTTTTCCTCCACAAAGGAGATACAAGGCCATTGTGTGTGTGTGTTCTCTATAATCAATTCCCTTCATTTGGCACATCTCAACTGGAGGCAGGAAAACACTCACCTCATTGTGCACACTTAGCATCCACTGATGGAAAATTCAATAGAGCCGAATCAATGTGGAGTGTGAGAGCCCATTGCATCATTCACAGCCCAAATCTGTCAAGGCGCCTCCGACGGAGCCAAATTAGCATTTTGCTAGGGAACGAGGGAAAACTCGCCTGGAACTGGAGATCGTTATTTCCGGAATTATATCCTGTGCTGCCTCAGAGCGAAGCAATGATGGAGGAATCTGATGGCTTTTGGGCGTATACAAAATCCTGGTGATGTTATGGAGTCTTGTTTTATGATTCATACTGTAGTCAAGTTTGATTCCTTTCCTCTCATCCCGATCCTACAGTAGCTTAAAGTTGATGATGTGCTCATGGGCTTAGCATTCCTAACATGAAGCTATGCTGATGGGAATAGATCTCCTTCTCTATTACTGCATCATGTATCTACACTATTACTCAAGTTTGAGCACACAATCCTCACGTTGTGAAGGTTGTTTTTAAAAAAAAAAAATTGTCTGTGTGTGTGTGATGGACTGAAGTGCTGCCTGAGGCAGTTTGCAGGGGGTTGAGTTTGTCATGCTTTTAAAACTATAAAAGAAAACCTTTAGGCAGGAAGCCATCTGTGACCACTGAATCATTTACAGAAAGTGGGATTCAATCATTTTATCCTCGGAATGAAACTTACTTCGATCGGATTACACTTAACACTTTATACAGGTGACGTTTAAATAATTCATGGAATTTGGAAGGCAGGGAAATAACAGTATCTGTGATATGATGGTATATACTGTTCAAAAGAATGAAGATAATTGTTTGAGCGAGACAAACGTGGAGAAATAAGCGTTCCTGTCTGCATCTGAACCTTATCTGAAACTATCACCATGGTTACTAACATGCATAAGACATTTCCCATATTCTCAGCATGAGCAATAGCAGGATCTGCTGTTATTGCTTAAACCAGATAAGACTGATGATGCTGGGGAGAAGGGAGGAAGATCAATCGCTAGGGTTTTACTACAGCATGTCCTTCTCATGCTTGTTAGTAGATAACTATACCACTCCTTTATAGCAGCAAGGAATCCTCTAGGATTATCCTTATGAAGTCATTTTGATTGTGCATTCCTAATGAACGGCTGTATAAAATCTCCATCTACTGTATATGGATGTTACATATTTACATGACGAGTAAAATCATGTACAACATTACAGTATATGTGGGGATGAATTTAGTGTGAATGTCGCCATACCATTGGGAAGGATTTTATTTCTAGACAAAGTGCATTCAATTTTGTAATCACGTAATGAGTTTTAAATCATTTCTGCATAAGCAATATATTATGCAAGGGGAAGGAACATAACTTAATGTTTGCATGAGAAAATGTGCGCTGGTGGTAAAAATACCATAAAATGCATATATTAATTATCCCTTTACTTGTCTTAACACAACACACACACACATTCTGAATCTCATGGCAAATATTAAATGCTAAGATAGGAATGGCGTTCAAGTCAAACCGGGACGTTGGCGAATGAAGGCATAAAGCCAGCACAGTACGGTGATGGGGCTTTCATCTGCGGTAAAACATTTAAATGGTGCAAACGCTTTAAAAAAAAGCCATATGTTTGTGAATGATGATCCCGAAGCTCTCCGTAGTCGCTTCCATGAATATTCAGTGAGTGGAATGACTGATCCTTGAAAATTGATAACTTTTCACTGACTTATGGATGAGACACGTCTGTTTGCGGGAACTGTACACACAATCTTTCAAAAACATCATTTCACATTACAGGAACTTGGCTGAGAGTTATTGATGGTATCCGAGCACTAGTGAAACGCTGGGATAAGTGCATTAGTGTAGCACTATATATATATATATCTCATAACTGTCTTCTGTTTCTCTGGATAATCGAAAGTCCTGGTTTGACTTGAACGCCCCTTGTATCATTTTTTTTGTCTTGTGTGTAATATTTAACATTTACACTGAAATATATTGCATGTTAATGGATGCAATAAATACTAATTAAAAACAGTTCCCTGTGGTTATTCTCATCAAAAATCAAAAAAATCAAAAAGTCAATTAGCCACTAGTCCATTAGATTAACTACGCTATTTCAGTTACATAAAATGAAAGAAATAATTTGTTATTGTCTTGTTTGTTCTTATTTAACCCCAGGATATATTGAAGAAGCATGTATTATTCCATGTCCATCCGATTGTAAACTCAGTGAATGGTCAAACTGGTCACGGTGCAGCAAGTCATGTGGAAGTGGGGTCAAAGTGCGCTCCAAATGGCTCCGAGAGAAGCCCTATAATGGTGGAAGACCATGCCCCAAACTTGACCATGTCAATCAGGTGAGCTGGGAGCTTTAAAAGTTACATGTGTTCATTCAGCACCAGAGGTCCATGGCATGTATTAATAACAGCAGGCAATAAATATTTAATTACCAAGACCAAGTCTAAGTACCACTCTTTCTCTTTTTATTCTTTTCTGATGATGGGGATTACACCACAGGCTCAGGTGAGCAACATACATATTTGTTTGTTTGGCTGATTTTGATTTACCTACCAAATGTTTTATAAGATTAAAATTTTTTTTTTTGCTTTATTCGAACAGGTGTATGAGGTAGTACCGTGCCAGAGTGACTGTGGTCAGTATGTTTGGGTAGCTGAGCCCTGGAGTGTCTGGAAAGTCAGCAATGTTGATTTGAAGGAGAACTGTGGAGAGGGAGTGCAGACCAGGAAAGTTAGGTATTATTATTTTTATTTTTATTTTTATTATTATAGTAGTAGTAGTAGTAGTAGTATGTACACTGACTCTATTTAAGTCCAATTTCCCCTGAATAAAAATCTCTGAAATGTTTCTTTGAAGGTGTATGCTGAATACAATTGATGGGCCTTCGGATCCAGTGGAGGATTATTTGTGTGACCCAGAGGAGATGCCGCTTGGAGCAAGAGAAAGCAAGCTTCCTTGCCCAGAGGACTGTGTTCTGTCTGATTGGACTGCCTGGAGTCGATGTCCATTGGTGAGACAATTCATTATTATGTAATGGGAAGAAAAATTTGTTTTTCACATATTATTTTATATATTGTATCACATATATTTTTCATATGGCTTATTGCCTTATTATTGCCATATTGGCTTTACAGGTTTCTACTGTCTCACCAGCCATTTCTTTTTAGATTAAGCCAAATAATACATTGTTTAAAATATGGCACGATGGTTAGCATTGCGGCCTCTTATCTACAGAGTCAAGGGTTCTATTCATGCCTTGGGTCTGTGTGCATGGAGTTTGCAGGTTAAGTTTATTATTAAGCCTTTATTTGTCACATATATATTACAGCATGGGAAATTCTTTCTTTGCATATAGCAGTGTAACTGGGGTCAAAGTGCAGGGTCAGCCATGATACAGCACCCCTGGAGCAGATAGGGTTAAGGGGCCTTGCTCAAGGGCCCAACAGTGGCAACCTGGGGATCGGACCACCGACCTTCTGATCAGTAACTCAGTGCCTTAAGCCTTAGAGCTACCACTGCCCCCAATTGTTTTGGTTTTTTTTTTCTGTGCTTAGTGGGTTTTCTGTCATAGTCCAAAGACATGAAGATTAGTCTAATTGGCATTTTAAAAATTGCCCGTAGTATATGAATCAGTATTTAATTGTACATGTGTTTAATGTTTTGGAATCCTGTCAAGGGTGTATTTCACCTTGTGCCTCAAGTCACCTGACATTGGGTCTAGGTCTCCTGAGACCCTGTACAGAATAAACAGTATAGAGAATGGGTGTGGAATACATTACTTAAAATGCAAAAGCTTTTTTACCTTTACTTGGACAATGCACAATGATTGGTCAGTAGGAAGCTATGATTACACTAATGCACTTTCCCTAATTTTTCATTCTTTCATAAAGAAGTAGGTGCAGCACAATTTGGTCTATAGTCCAGTTCTTTTCGTGAGCACTCACATGCAGAGTATTATTTGGGACAATAGGATAAACCTCTGGTTAGGTGCATGGTGTTCCCTGCTCACCTAATGTTCTGTGGGATAAATTGGTTTAAAATAGGGAAAATGGAAGAAGCTTGTATGATCACCTCAAATGTTGTCCTTGAGCAGTCTGCCACAATGCTGTAGAGCATTAATTACCCTGCAGTATGTGTCACAATGGGAGAAATGGCAGGGAGAGTCAAATCCTACAATTGAGGATTTGACTGTGACATTACTTAACAATACGTTTTCTTAGAAAGGTTTTCAATGCATAGTCATTTTTTCCAATGTCAAAGATTGCAAATCTACCAAATTTCTACCAAAATGTTATATTTGCTACTACACATAATGCTAAATAATAATAAAAAAAAGTTTTATGCATTACTTTCGTTATTAATAGGCAAAGCAATAAACAATGCATATCTGAGTTTTTTTTTTTTATTATTATTTCAATGTTTTTTCATTGTTAGCATTATAACATGTTACAAATATTACTCATTGATCATGCACACAGCTTATAATGCATAACATATCTTTCCATGCACACAGCATACTGTAGACTTTCCATACACAAAACAGTACAAAAACTAAATAAAACTGATTGGAAATGCCTTGACGAGAGAGTTTAGAGGAAATGGTCATGACCTCGTATGACCCGAGTGGAAGAATAGAGCATCTCCATTGATAATTGAATGATCTAAAGATTAACCACTCATTACAAACAGGGTGAGCTGAAAAGCTTTTTACAGTACAATGCCCACCTTGCAACTGTGGTTAATAACAAGGTGTACATTTATTTGTTAGTGCTACTGTATGTTGTCTTGAGAGTGTACATGACTTTCGTTTGTTTTAGCCATGCAATGTAAATAACAGCCGAGAAAGAACTGCCATCTCCATCCGTCAGCCCGGAGCATCAAAACAGTGTCCTCCTACAACTGAGAAAGAGCCTTGCGCTCTCAATACGAACTGCTTCCACTACTCCTACAACATAACAGGTATTCTCATTTTTGTGAATGCAATTTCAATCAAATTTAGTACTGTTGTGACTGCTGAGATGAAATTACCAATGTTCGTTCTGTAGACTGGAGTACATGCCAGCTGAGTGAGCGAGCCGTGTGCGGGAATGGCATCAAAACACGCATGCTGGACTGCGTGCGCAGTGATGGCAAATCTGTAGATCTGAAATTTTGTGACGAGGTACGGTAGTGTTCCTTGGAATACTATGATGTGTTGTTATATAAACTCTGCACAAACAAACAACAAATCAATCTTTTGTGTTCCAGCTTAATCTTGAAAAGAAGTGGCAGATGAATGCTTCGTGTGTGGTTGAGTGTCCCATCAATTGTCAGATGTCCGATTGGTCCTCCTGGTCTGAGTGCTCTCACACCTGTGGCCTTGCAGGTAAAACAACAAGACTTACAGTCCAACACACATGTCCTTAAGGGCTCTTTAGCTGGCTACGAGTCCTCATGGGCTCTACTCAGGACGTTGAGTGATGGTGAGGGAGTATAAAATGTGGCAACTATGATTCATTGAACTGCTTTCCAAGAGCTCCATATACTGTAAATAGGGGGAAAACATTTCGCTCTTCTGTCAAAATTGCTGGGGTTTCCTCACACTTTCCAAAGTATGTGCCGGGAAGTGTACCGGGGACTGCAAATTACCTCTACGTGTGAATGAGTGTGTGATTGTGTGTGTGTGCGCGCGTGGTGCAGCATCCCATCAAGGGTGTATTCATTCCTGCCTCAGGCCAATTGTCCTTGAAAGAGGCTCCTGATCCACTGCAGCCTTTCCCGGAATAAAGAGATTAAAATGAAAAAGATGAATTTTGTTTAAAACCGGAGACTTTCAGAATAACGTCATCAGCGTAATGCCTGAAATCAGAGTATTGGATTATGTTATCCCTTAAAAGCACTGTTTATGAGAACGATAATGTGCGTGTGTAATTTCATCAATTCAGAACACTGACTGAGGCCCTATTACACAGCACCCGAGGAACCGTTTCAATCCCTGATGCAGGAGAACCAGCAGCCAGAGTAAACACATGCACTGACCCAAGTTATTGTAGCACTATTACTCTGCCCACAGACAGGGGGCAGGGGGGGCGGTGGTATTCACAAAGCTGGCAAAGCAGGTGGATAACAGCTGTGGGGGGGTGCGAGCTCAAGTTATGCAAAGATGATTATAGTTGGAATCAAGAGACTAATGCATGAAGAGCATGCATGACTTGCTCTGTTATCAAAACCAAGTCAGAAAGCCAGATGCAGTGCAGTGAATAAATCATCAAAACAAATTATTTTGTGAATGTTCCTAAGCCAAGTGCTATACAGTGACAGCTGGTGCTGAATTCTCCACTCGGTATCCCAGCAGAGAGTTGCCCTGATGTTTGCTGCAGGATTGCTTGGCACCTAGGCTACTGACAAACACACAGTGCACCAGAGCACTGGATCTATCGCATGCTCAAACTCCAGCACAAAGTCCCATAGTGCTGTTGAATTATCACTTCTGATTGTTTAGAATTTAGAAGGAGTGTCGTGGCACTGTTGCCTTGCCCCTCCAGGGTCTGGGTTTTGATTCCTGGCCAGGTTCAATTACCACCTCTGTGAGTTTGCGTGTTCTCCCTGCGCTTGGTGGGTTTCCTCCGGGTACTCCGGTTTCCTCCCACAGTCCAAAGACATGCAGATTAGGTGAATTAGCGTTCCCAAATTGCCTGTAGTGTCTTAGAGTGTGTATGTGTAAAGTGATGGATTGGCACCCTTTCCAGAGTGTAACCGGCCTCTTGCCCTAAGTGTCCTGGGATAGGCTCTAGGCCCTCTGCGACCCTGTTTTTCACACAATCAGTGAGTGTTCACTGATTTTCTTCTGCTAATTTTGTCAATTTTGGGCCTTCACATGGCTCCTCTGAGTCACATGAAGCCAGCTAAATGCATTCAAGCGCTATACTTTCTCATGTGTTATTCCCATTATATTGCATAAAACTCTGGGAAGAAACTGCTCTCAGGTGCATTTGCCACATTAGGGGGCGAAATAACACATTTCGAGGGAAGTGCTGTCCACCCACTCCTGCCTGTGTGGGCTTCTAGACGCCCATTATTGGCTAGTGTTACTATGACTCATTTTGAAAGACAAGTACAGTATGCCACCTCTCAGATGCCCAAGAGCACGGCCAGTTCTGCTACCTACACTCCCTAGGCCGTCAAACCCATGAGCTCAGAATTTCTGTTACACCGCTCCATAAAAGAGTGCGAGCACTAATTCAAACCACAGGTTTACATTAATGAGTTTCCTCTGATATTATTTTCCTCGGATGTCTATAGTAAACAATGCACTATGTATGGAAGGAGTCTTAAGTGTCAGTGCTTTGTCATGAGCTTTTCCAGAGGTGGTGGTAAGAAGGTGGACTCAGGCCTCCGAGTGTCGCAGTGGTAAAGTGCTCGCCCTATCATCCGGAGATCGCTGGTTCGATTCCCGGGTGATGCTGTAACCTCTCACAGTCGGAGGTCTAGAGAGAGCTGATTGGCCGAGCTCTCTCAGAGGGGATGGATGAGAGGTGCTCCCACATTAATCACGGCTCTACAACCAATCAGGGGCGTCTGTGAGCTCATGCAAGCGGAAGGAGCAGATAGCGCTGTCCTCCGAGTGTGTTACGACGCCCCCAACGGTGCGTGAGCGAGCAGTTCGAAAAGATGCGGTTGGCTGGCGTCATGTGATTCGGAGGAAGCACGTGATAGTCTTCGGCCCTCCCGACCGAGTGGTAGTGGTAGCCTTAATGTGGGAGCCCCCTAGTGACGGGGAGGAATTGGACACGACTAAATTAGGGAGAAAATCAGGGGGAAAAAAAATATAATAATAATAAAAAAATTGTTTTGTAATCAAATGTAAGTGATCACAGGAAGTAACGTGTCTTGTCAATGTTTCACAACGTTAAATGGATAAAACTATTGGTTATTCTTGTAAGAAATAAAAACAAAAAAAGGCAAATTGCCCTAGTGTAAGAAGACTGAAACACTTCACAACTAACTGTTATTGGAAAAGGATCATTACGCCTCCCCAATGTTGATTATTTTTATTCTGCCACCCCATCCCCCCATTGGCGTTCCCAAATTGCCCGTAGTGTGTGAATGGGTGGGTGAGTGTGTGTGTGTGTGCCCTGCGATGGATTGGCACCCTGTCCAGGGTGTACCCTGCCTTGTGCCCGAAGCCTCCTGGGATAGGCTCCAGGTCCCCGCGATCCTGAATACAAGGATAAAAGCGGTATAGAAGATGACTGACCCCTCCCATTTTTTGCTTATCTAACTGCAGTTCTAACCTACGATTTTAATGCGTCTTCTAGTAAGCCTCTCAGCAGCGACATTATTACGATGAAAGCCTGTGGAGAAGATGAATCGACAAATGCTAAGACTAGCCGGAGGGCAGTGCACTGGTGCGGGGCCCGTTTGAACATCTTCAATATTAAGGAGCATCACATTGTGCCCTGTTAGGGCTGTGTGCAATCAAGCTCATTAAAAAAAACAACTTAGAAGATAATATAACTGAGAATCCTTATGTGCTAGAGCGCGGAGAATTTCCCTCAATGGCCCACTGATAATCTGATATTAGGCATGAGGTGGTCAGGGGTCAGTCCTGCTGCAGAGAAGACTAATTGGGTGTTCTGGACCTGGTCACAAACATTAGGGAGTACTCAACCCTTGCTATAATGTTGATGACTCTGTTTTCAAGAAGTGGTGTGTACTCTGAACTCAGCATGCCTAAGTATTATAAGAATTGTGTCCCAGCAAAACATCAAGCGTAAGTTATAGCTCCTGTACACGAATGGCGTTTTTGCAGTTCAGTTCCACAATATTTGTGTAGGTTGTGCAAAGACACATCCTACAGCCGTAGATATCGCTCTAATAGGCAAGAAAATCAAGTACATTCCCCCAAGACATCAACAAATCCCTGGTGCTTAATTGCAAGTGTCCCATGGGTGCCACTCTTAACCAGTGGGATGCATTTGGCATAAGAAATGATGCTCATGTCCTCCTTCCCTTCTCCCCCACTTATGTTACAGTCAAATTGCAAAACAGTAATGATGCCTAATCAAAGCCGTTCCAGGCACTCAAATTAGGCTGGGAAATGGCTCCACTGAGTGAGTTATGTGGAAGAGAGTGCCATATTAGTCTGGTTCAAGACACACATTATTGTAGGGTTTGGTATCAAGTTATAGAACGAGAGTGTAATATGAACTATGTCTGTTACAGTAAAAGGTTTTTTTTTCATAATGACTACAAATGCTGGATGGTAAATCTTTAAATAGAGCTCGCAAGAGTCTTGATGAACTTTTCTCCAAGCTTCCTGGAGGACATTTTAGCAAGTTTTAGACGTTCATTTTGAGTCCAGTGCTTGTACCTGAGCGCTCGTTTAAAAACACATTGGCCTATGTATAATTAAAGCATGAGAAACATCTAATTTAAGGCATGAACCAGTGAGAAACAGGTGCAGATGATGACAGATGATCAGGCTGGTGATTGGTACAGTATAGTGATGATGCTGAATGAAGAGTGGTTGGAACTGACGAGAGGGGAAATGAGGTTGCTGGTGAGGTTGTTACATAAACAATCTTTTGGCACTTTGCAGCGTGTTACATTTCCCACTTATTCCCACTTTACTGTAGAAGTGGCTCAAGACTTTGACAGAATTATAGTGTATATATTTATAATACCTAAAGGTCAGCTCATTATGTAAGGTATAAAACATAACAAGGGGTGTTTATTTAATTTAATTGCTTGCCAGCTCTAAATGTTTTTAATTATTTAATTGCTATATACTTGGAACCATATATGGTTACATTTACTGTAATGTTGTGAACCTCTCATGAGTCACGTTACTGTAGTTCTTGCCATCGCTTACATCATCATCACTCGTTTTTCTCTCTCATAAAAAAAAAAAAACGCATTTTACTGAAAACTAAAAACCGAATAAAGTGTGCATAGTCTTATGTCCTGAAGACTTTCCCATGGCAGAAAACGTATTGAAGTTACAAAGTGATGAAACAGAAAACAGAAAGTTTCACTAATGAATCATAATCATAATATAGTGTAATGATCATCAATGACTATATGCTTTTTTTCCTGCTGTAAGTACCACCATGTTTTTAATCTGTTGAATAATCACCTTAGATCATTGTGTGACATCTGTGAATGAATTGTCATTAATGAAAAGATCATGTAAGATCGAGCATGTAATTAATGTAAACCCATGAATAACAGTATACTGTACCACAGATCTACAGTATGGTCAGAACCAATGTTTTGTTAGGCTGTATTTAAATGATACCCAAAGACAATGCATTGCTCATTTTTTTTAACTAAATATACATTTCTCTGTGTTTTATTTTTGCTTGTTACCGTTCTTTTTATTTTTATTTGTAGGAAAGTTATGGAGGCAGAGGACTGTGATCCAGGCATCTCAGGGTGATGGCCGTCCTTGCCCCTCTCAGCTGGAGCAGTGGAAGCCGTGCCCTGTTAAACCCTGCTACAGCTGGAGATACAGTGCCTGGTCTCTGTGTAAAGTTGAGGTCAGGCTAAATTGCATTTTGGGGTCGTGATTTCATTTTTTTTTTTCACTTGCTTGTTGTAGAAAAGCTTTCCTTAATTATTTTGTTTAGATCCTGTCTGGCTCAGTCCTTGTTCTTTCTCTTTTGCATTTCCCTGGTTGTCAGGTGTCTAGAGTGCTGAGCCCATTGTGGGTTATAATTAAAGGCAACAGGGAGATGACACAGCTTGCTGTTCTCTCTCTCTCTGTCTCTTCTATTGTTTGCCAGGACTGAATGGTGCCACATGCCCCTGTCACGGTGCAGACTCAGAGGAAATATTACCTCTCTCCTTTGTTCTCCACTGCTCAAATTGTCGTGCACTGCCCTGGCTCCACCTTATAAGCTCAAAGATTTTGATCAGATATGAGAAAAAAGAATCTTAGAAGAAAACAAACAAATAAACAAACAAATAAATAAAACAGCACAGCCGAGTTGTATGGTTACAACCCTCCCTTATATGCTTTTAACTCCCAAACATCAATGACTTTAAAAACCCTCTAATAGGTTGCACATATTTAAATAAAGTATATCTTTTTTTTTTTTTTTTTCTGAGTGGGTCTGTGGAAAGTCTGTGCAGTCTGAGAACACCTGTGGTACTGTAGATGCCGCATTGCTATGATGCTTTAGTTCTTCTCATTAAAATAGAAGGCAGCGTGCTGTAACTGAAATTTGGATAATGAGTTATACCTGGCTTCGCTTTCCTCCCACAGTCCAAAGACATGTGCATTAGGCTAATTGGCGTTCCCAAATTGCCCATAGTGTGTGAATGAGTCTGTGAGTGTGTGTGTGTCTGTGTTTGTGCCCTGCGATGGATTGGCACTGTCTACAGGGGGTTCCCCACCTTGTCCCCAAAGTCTCCATGACCAGGATAAAGCGGTATACTGTAGACGATGAGCGAGTGAGTTATACCTGACGGTTGTGGTGTATATGTGTGTATGCAGGGTGCTCGATGTGGGGAGGGCCTTCGGTTCAGGAACGTGTCCTGCTTCGTGTCTGACAGCTCTGGAAATAAGGGTGGGAGTTTGGTGGATGAGGAACTATGTGGCGACCTGGAGCAGAGCGTGAATGGAGACAAACAGATCATTTTGGAGGAGGCTTGCACCATGCCATGCCCAGGTAAAACACTCCCCCACCCCTGTCTGTCTTTCTCTCTCTCTCTAGGAATTTCATTTATTTAAAAATGCATTTGAATTGAAAGAAACGTTTAAGGATATGAGGCAACATCCTCCTGGAGAGACCTGGACTCTGGATATCCTGTTGTATCATTTCTTCTGATAACTTCCTGAGAACATAAGGTCTTCCAAAAGGAAGCAGTTTGGCAAAAGAGCAATACTCAACAGTACTCATATGAGACGTTTACAAGGAAATATACACACTGTGTAAATGCGGGAAAATGTGATGTTCTCATATGAGGTCAATCAGGACTCAAGAGTCATGATAGAAATCATCCAGTTTCGCTTGTGAGTGCATGTCTAGTCATATTCAGAGTGCTTACAAGATAACTGCACTACATTACCTGTGATTATGGTGTAATGAGTCGCTTTTTATTCTCCTTGTAATTTTCCTCACGCACATTTCAGGTACAAATAGATTCTTTGCCGTTTTTGTCTTTTCTGCTGTATTGCCTCCACTTAAGCACTACGTATGTGCTAGCTAGGTACTGTAGATAATTGTAATGCAATGTAATTACAGACATAAAACTTTAATTCCCTTAGTAATTTACTCACACATATGAGGTAACGCTAATATTCTTGAAAGATAAAGCCTCATCATAGAGCGTCTCAGTCCATCTTATTACCGGTTTAGCATATTTATGAGGGACGGTGACTAAATGTTTCCGCTGTGAAGTAGATTTCCCTGGAGAATCCTGCCATCATCCTGATCATGCAGCCCCAAAGCAGTGTGATTTATTTGTAGCATTATGGATCCCGGGGTCTCTGGTGGACGCGCCACCAAACCCAGTTTTATTCTTATCAGCATCTTATTGTTGGGGTTTTGTGTTGAATCTAGTAAGGGGTTTTGTTCTGCTGCAAATATTAAGTTTTTAAGCAAATTCTATTTTTAATCCTAACAAAGTCAGTGTAAAACTTATTTTGATGGAACACTCACAAGTGACTCTGCGTCTAATAAACTGGCAAGATAATCATACTTTTGACAACGGTGTAGATGAAACAGATAAAAAAAATAATAATAAATTAAAAAAAAATTATATATATACTCAGCAAAAAAAGAAACGTCCTCTGACTTTCAACTGTTTTTACTTTCAGTAAACTTAATGTGTAAA
>JAQQZT010000021.1:8088230-8105775 GCA_030068275.1 Clarias platycephalus
GTGTGAAATATTTAAATAAAAACACACTTGAGATTGGTCTATGTCACATACAGAACACACACACACACACACACACACACACACACACACACACACACACACACACACATAAGCATTTAGACACAGAGGAGTGCTGCACAAGCAGACTCATACATATCAGCTGGAAAACACATGCGAGGATTTATTTCATCCGAACACCCACTCACACTGCCAAACTTACGTCTAACATTCTACAGCACTGGCAAAATGACTCAATTCCCCCCCAGATTTATGGAGGAATATCAACACAGCATCCTCAATGCTATCACTTCTCAGTGACAAAGTGAGATAATGAGTTGTATAAGGAATTGCCGGGGAAACGTACTGTATATCACAGAATGAATGACCAAATACGTTGGGTTCGGCATTTCCCAAATTAAAGGGAATCAGTACTATGAAGGTCATGTGACACATAAGTGACAACAGGATGCAACTTGTTTTGTATTGATATCCACTCAACTTGTTTAAAATGTATGATGTCATCATTCTTAATACATAACATATGCAACTGTGTCCTAATTGCTGTGTGAGAAGAAATACATGAAGCATAGCAGCAGTTTGACAGAATGATATGGTTTGGACACTAACATACAGTATAACTAGTGCTAGTGGTCTACTTATTGTCATAACAAAAAAACTTAAAATATCATTGAAGAGGGCAATAATGTGGAATTTTTGCACCACAATCTGTATTTAAATAACGCATGATTAAAAATACAGTACTGTTCGTGGTTCAGTGTGTCAGTGGTGTCTTTCTGCCCCCTGCAGGCCGGAGTGTGCGGGTGCGAGGAGGGCTACACCGAAGTGATGACATCAGATGGGGTGTTGGACCAGTGTACCTTGATCCCTGTACTAGAAATTCCCACCGGAGGAGACAGCAAAACCGATGTAAAGACCATCAGGGCCATGAGCCCCACGCAAGCCAGTACCAACCTCCCCGGGCGCTCTGGACGTACCTGGTACCTACAGCCATTCGGACCAGGTGGGCTTTGGGCGAAGCTTCATGCTTCTGCTTTGTTTGCTATTTCAGCATGAATGATCATTGTCCTAGATAATTATTTACATGCAGCTTCATAATGATTACTAACGAGTGAAGCAGTATACATTCTGTGATTTTCTAAATAGTTTATGTTAGGACTTGTTCCTATATAATCTTCTTGCTTTTCAATACAAATCTGTCCATCTGTCAATAAGATTTCGTGTTCCCTCATTAAATGATTTATGCTGAGCTGTGAGCCATGAATGCGCTGCTGTCTTCACTTCTTCATCAGAAGTGAATCTTCATCCTAATAGGGCTGCTTTCAGGGGAAAGTCAGACGGAGCGAAATCAGGACAATAGGGAGGAGGCTTTAACACCTTAAAACAAAGTTTTAAAGAGTTTCCACTGTGTGCGCAGAGGTGTGCAAGATCACAACACCCTTAGATATCAGTCCTCTGAAGTTTCAGCTCTTCAATAACCATCTCCCTGCATCGAGCACTGTTGATTGGTGAACCTTTTTCCTGATAATGTTCCAATACTTCTGGCCCCTGAGAATCCTAGGTGAAAAAAGTAAGCATCTATTTTCCAGTTGATGGTTGACATTTGAACTTTTTTCTCGGTCGGTAATTGAGGATGTTTCCGTTCCATACTCTGCCGTTTACTCTCAGCCTCATAGTGATGAGTTCATGTCTCATCTCCTGTAATGATTCTCTTTAAGAAACTTTCATCTTCCTCAAAGTATTGGTCTAAAGTTTGTTTGCAGATATCCAAACGCTCCCGTTTATGCTCTTCTGTGAGTTGACCAGATACATCCTGAGACCATAAAAATCGAAAAGCTTCTTTCATCCAAATCACAAGTGGGGCAGGCACTTTGGCACACGCCGCAGTTACAAATGAACTGATTTAACATGTTCACATCTGCACAGCAGTGACTGGGGACACAGTAGCCTTGAACAGAAAGCTCTGATGTAACCAGAATGCGGGTAAAATGTAAAAAATTAGGAATAATAGCGACTGTTCACAGAGACTCTCCTGAGGAAGAAACCTTGATAGGAACCAAGGATCCTCTAATTAATTTTAGCTCTTGTTATTTCATCCATGTTTGCAGCAGGGTGTTGTATAAATATATGAAAAGCCAGATGTATGATCAGTTGATTTCAGCAGGTAGCATCCGATGCCGACAGGCAGGTTTTAATAATTAAGTTGTGAAGCAGCTGGTGTTGATGTGTCTGTGTCGATTATTCTTTACAGATGGCACACTGAAGACCTGGGTGTATGGTGTGGCTGCTGGAGCTTTTGTACTGCTGGTCTTCATTGTCTCCATGTCTTACTTAGCCTGGTAAGAATAATTAACTTTTGTGGCGGTACAGTGGGCACACCTTATGCTAAAAAAAAAAAAAAAAAAAAAAAAAAAATGTCAATTTCATAATTTACAGCCAAAATAAAAAACAAACAAACAAAAAACAAATCTATTACGTGTTAATAAATATGGAAAACAGTACACGTCATAAGATTACATTACACGTCACTTGTTATAGTATGTTTTCCCTTCTGTTTCCTTCTTATTATGTTTCTCATGTTATCACACACTCCTCTAAACTTCATCTAGGTCAAGTAAGTACACGCTTACAGCACAGGAGAACAAGTGATTAGATGGATTTTTCAACATTAAGAGCAAGCGCAAGTTAAAAAGACGCGTTATAACACAACAGGATGTGCTGTTACAGGAAAATAATCATTGACAGCGTTTGATATGACTTCACATGGAGTTCAATTCCTTATACTTATATACTTCCTTATACTTCCTTATACGAGTTTAATTCCTCGTGCAAAGTTTGTACATTTTACAATAACAGCATGTGTTTTATTCATCTTACTATCATGTGCAACATCAAATATTGCAATATATTAATTTACTATAAAAAATGCATCAAGGCTTAATTACATTTAATTAATTGTAAATGAAGGTGTAAAATAATTGACACAAGACTTCAAGAATAGTACAGCGATGAGACATTTAGACACAGTAAAACATTTGAACAGTGAAATGTTAAAGAAAGATCAAAGTCGTTCCAGTGAACATTTAACAAGTGGAGCGACTGATCCTTGACATTCTTAAAAACTTGTGGATCCATCTGAATGATCTGTACATACAATCTTTCATGAACACAACTTGCTCATTATAGGAACTCTGCTGGGAGTTATTGACACATTTCCTGTACAGTAATGAACTCACTCCAAGCCATTTCCACACGCTCAGGCCATTAAAGGTGTTCCTGGGAGGCCAGCGTTTTAGACATGAAGCAAGCAGACAAATCATGGCTCTGGTTTACTGAGAAAACATTTTACCTTGATGGTATCCAAGAAGTAATGAGACACTAGGATAAAAGCATTAATGTCGCAGTGGATTAGATAGAGAGATAAGGGGAGGTTTTACTCTCCAAACTGTGTTCTGTTTAACTTCATAATCAAATGTCCTGGTTTAACTTGTATTTGTTCTCATCACTTACTGTATGTTATAGCAGCTCCAGGCAGTGTTTTTTTTAAAAAGACAAACAAAATCACCACGTCACTTAAAACTGCTTACATTGTATCTCTGATACACGTCCGGCTTACTTTAATTATAAATCTAGAAATTTCAGTCTAAACATCTGCTACTACAATACAAACTGAAGGAATGAATGAATGAATGAATGAATGAATTATACTTTTTGACAATTTTTTGATCAGAAACTAGAATTCCAGTTATTGTGGTGTAAAACATTTAATTTAAAAATAAAGTTGAATAACTATAGTTAATAATACTATATTAATACTTAATAATAACTAATAATATTCCTCGGCAAGGCCTAATCTAAAAAAATATTTCAGTCCTTGAAATTCTGAGGAACTCAACCATTTCAGAACAATAAAAAGTGTTTTTAAGATGTAAAAAGTTCAAAGTTCAATAAGATCAAAGCAGTTATAATTTTTCCTTTACCGCAATTTCCTTTAATTTTTAACACTTTACCGCAATATTGTACTGTAGAATTTGCTGTATGATGAATCTAACAAGATTGAGCTAACAAAAGTAAAAAAATAATAATAATAAAATCAAGCTGTAAAACAATACCGCTGTGTATGTCTGATGCGACGATTTGTTGCTGTAATTTAGTCGACATCGTCCCCTACTGGACAAATCTTGAAGCATCCTTTCTATCTTTTTTCTTCTGCTTTTCGTTGCTTCATTTCCATAATCTAGTTCAAAGGAATAATACACAGAATAATACAGTATATATATACGTATATAAATACGACTCACAAAAGCAAACTTTTAAATCTACTGTAGTGTATTATAGAAGTATTATAGAGCTGCTGTACATTAGATACATCGGATGATGATCAGCCTTTTATTAACAGCACGGCAGTCGATAGATAACAATTCTAAAGTCTAACAGGAAATAACTGAATGCAAATTTGTTTGCATAGTTAATGTTGTTCTGATCTCATGTTTGTACTGTAATTATTATTAAGTTTTTTTTTTTTTAATCCAAGCAGCGACTCGACTCTTTGGCTCTAAAAATGTAAATATTTAACCCCTGCAAAATTTCCTGATCTCTAAACTCCCTGCATGTTCATATTTCCTTCTCAGCAAAAAGCCAAAGAAGCCCCAGAGAAGACAGATGAACAACAGACTGAAGCCACTGACGCTGGCCTACGATGGTGACGCTGACATGTAGCCTCCTGCGAACACCCCCAGCTCCACAGCTGCCTACTTTTCAGACTTTTACGGATTACGCGTCTCCTTCTTTTTTCTATGATCTTACAGAACCTCAGACAGGAACCCTATTTATAATTAGCCCGAGTTTGTTCCCCTTCCCTGTTTTTTACGTTTCGAATTTTCACTGGAGCCTTTCACGAACTCGTATCTTCTTACGGAAGGTCTGCCTTCGCCTTTCTGCCATCCTGTAACACGGACTTGTCTTTGGGGAAAGGAAGGCTGTTGGAGAGGTCGTTTGTGAACCGAGGCGTTTTTGTTAAGAAAGCACAAGGATCGCCGTTTCTTTCTCAGGCTGTGATGTCTGGACTACTCAATCGTATAATTGATCTCACAATAATCTGTCTTTACCCTGTTTCAGTATTGTGGCATGGGATTCTACAGTAGGTTGGTACTCTGGTTTTTACAGGCCTGCTAGCGCCCCCTACACAAACCCTGGCCTGCTTCTCTCCCTCTCCCTGTTTAGGTCCTGTTTTGCACTATATTAGTGCAGCATGATTTCTTGGAACCTTTGCCATAGAAAACTGCCTCTCTCCATACAAACAATGTACAGTCTTGTGCTAGACGTGTAAAAATTTAGCCCTTTTTTGCAGAACGAACTGTTTACTTTAACTCTTGTTTGTGAGAAGACAGGATACAAATGTAAAGGAAAAAAAAACTGCAAAAAAATGTGTTTGCTATTACCCTTTGTAAAGCTAAAGTCTGATAAATGTTCTTTTTTCTGACTGACTTTGTGCGTCATATAATAGGATTTTGTTATTTTATTTCTCGGTTCAGTGAAACGTTTATCAGTTTATTTTATTTGCTTTTGCTTGCCTGATTTAAAGGGCTCCATTATCACAACCTGGAGGCTTTCAGACGTTTTGAACAAAGCACTTTTTTTTTTTTTTCCTTTTATAAATATAGCATGGTCATGGGCATTTTACTTTACTCTTTTGTTGGAGCAAGCAGTGAAAAGATTGAAAAGTAAGATGAGGCAGGACATGTATTGTATTGTATTGTATTTTATCGTATTTATTTATTTATTTATTTTTTTTTTCATAATCTGATAACTGCCAGGCTAAGCAACGTGTGATCATTATTTAATACTGACCTGCTTTATTAACATATAAAGAAATGTTAAACTTACAGTACCATTATTAGCTTGCAATCATTTTTGCTTTAACATTGGTATTTTGATACACCATATCACTTAATTTGATTATAAAATTCTAACAAGGTGGCACGGTGGTGTAGTGGTTATAGTTAGCACTGTCGCTAAGATCCGGGCTCGATTCCTGTCTCTGTTTGAAGGGAGTTTGTATGTTTTCCCTGTGGTTGGTGGGTTTCCTCCAGGTACTCCGGTTTCCTCCCACAGTCCAAAGACATGCAAATTAGGCTAACTGGCGTTCCCACATTGTGCCCTGTGATGGATTGGCTCCTTGTCCAGGGTGTACCCCACCTCATGCCATAAGTCTCCTGGGATAAGCTCCAGGCCTATACAGACCCTGTATACAGGATAAAGTGGTATAGACAATGAGTGAATGAATTCTAACAAAACATTAAACAAAACTTTTTATTTTCTTGAATTTTTCCAGAAGATATCTCGATCGACATTCCACCGCCCTAACATATGCCTTCACTGGATTTTCATTTATCTCCTGATGCAAACCTAAATATCCCCTTCAAAGTGGCTTATGTACGTAATATTTATCTTTTTTTTTTTTTTTTTTACTCAAAATCCAAAGTCACAGTCCTCAAACCGAAACAGTATTTTCTCAGTGTCTTAAGATAACTCGGGTATATACTGCTTGTGTTGATTAGCCATATCCTTTACTATATATTTTTTTGTTATCATTTAACATTTGATTATGAATTGAAAGAGTGTGGCTCCTGCAACACATTGGAAGGTTTTTCACTGAATTTGAAGCTCTTTCTTATGTGCTATGTGTCAAAGTTGGTAAACAGTAGCTAGTTAGCAATCACACTGCCTTGCTAGCAAAACATGCTAGTTTTCTAGCTCGACATTGTCTGAGCTAGCTAGTAGAACGAAGTATTTGGATCAAAATTTGAATGTGATGAATTCAATTCTATATATTTTGAAAGTATTTGCTGTTTCCATTTATCTACAAGGAGGTTGAGGTAGCGTTTGTTGATACTATATTTAAAAAAAAAGGTCAAGGGTCAATTTTGCACTTCACTTGTATTTAAAGCCAGTAATAGCATGGAAACATATACCTTCTTTACAGAACCTACGGTTTGAACGCTTTCACATTTTCTCATTATCATCATAAAGCGTCGTACATTTTAATTTGTTAACATATTTAAAGAAAAAATAAATCATTCTTGAAACATAATCAAAGGCAGTATTAATGTGATCAGCTCTGAACATCATAAAATCGGTGTGAAGTGTTGCAGCCACTTATTCACATTTTAACAACAACTGAAAGGAATGTTTACTTCTGTTTAATTCTTTTATTTCTTCTTGTAAATACATGCATAATGATTTTATTTAAGAATTTTCTGAACTTTCTGTATAATATATAAATATGTTGATTTCATTTTTTTTAAATGCACAACTCCTAGTGTGTGTGTGTGTGTGTGAGAGAGAGAGGGAGAGAGAGAGCGAAACAGAGTGTGTGTGTGTGTGTGTGTGTGTGTGTGTGTGTGTGTGTGTGTGTGTGTGTGTGTGTGTGAGTGACAGAGAGAGAGAGTCTATAGCTACTGATCTTCTCTAGACCGATGCAGATTTACTATGTGAAAACCGTTGCTCAGCTTTGTCCTTTTCCTACAAGTTGTTTATATGTATCTGATGAATTGCTGATAATAAACAACCTAAAAAAATACCTCCATGATTTGCAAGTGCTTTTAAACTCATTAAAACAAATTTGCTATGAACAAATTTGACAAATACAAAAGTGTTTCTGTAAAACTTCCTGTCTTTCTTTTTTTGCGATTAGTTCAAAGATACCCCAAAATATTAACTGTGGTTTCATTGTCTTCTGTCACATACTGTACAACCTAACATTAAATGTGTAGAGCAACATCATGGAGGGCAATAAGCAGCCAAAAAGCAGATCTGTGATTGCTGGTGAGTAAACATACAATAGCTAGTACAGATAGCTGAAAGCTCTAGCATGTAACATGTAAATCAACAATACTTATTTATTCCAACTAAATATTATTACACCCGATCCAATAAACCATCAAGCTGGCAACCAGACCCTTTAAGAAACTGCCACTGAATATGAATATGCCCAATGGATCAACCCACCTTATCCCACTGGTGGCGCTGTGGACTGGTGCCTCCAGAGTTCCTAGGATGGGGAGATTAGGCTAACTGACATTTAATTTTTTCTTTCTCACCTTTAGTACACCAGGAAGTCCCATTGAGATCAAGAATCTCTTTTAAAAGGGAGACTCATCATCTATAGCTGTAGAATAGAATGAGATAAAACAAAATACATATTCAAAATAAAACATCTGATATTTCAAGGAAAACTAAAAATGCTATATGACTCTTTCACCACATAGTTTATGTGATGTTTATAAATCATTCCATGACCAAGGTGCATTGTAAAAAAAAAAACATGCAGTTTCCTAGATCTCGGTTAAAAACACGAGTTGTATTGAACTGGAAAAGCACAGATGGGAATTTCTGAAAAGAGTATGAAGATAAACATAAAAAATGAACCAGTGTTATTTTCTCAGAATGTTCAATGATGTCCAAATCATCAGACACTGCTGATATAGCATAAAGATGCATGGTACACTGTGAAAAGGCTTCTTTAAAAAAGGAGGAAACTGCACGCATATATAATAAAATATATCAGTATACTGTAATCAATCACTGGGGAAAGTAGGTTCTACAGCTACATCCAGTTTTCTCTTAGCATTAAATGTAAAGCAAGATTTCTTTAGAAAATAGTTAATAGTAAAAAAAAAATAAAAATGAAAGCCTTGAAGGGAAACTGCCTGCAATTCCTTCTTAAACAAAAGAGGTAATAGATAGACTTGACCAGCTTGACCGTTGATGTGTACCATTTTATCATAGTACATTTTTAAATATTAAGCATTTATTACCAGAGTATTGCTTCCTTATTCTTTAAATATTGCATTGAACGCTTTTAAGACTATTAATACTTTCCAAACAGCAGCTCTAGAGTAAAACTGGATGAAACTTGCTAGTGTGAACATTTTGTAAATTGTTTAAATGCCCATAAAACCTGGATGGGTCCAGACCTATGTTACCAACTTATAGTTATAGAGTTCAGTTTTTGGATAAACCTTTCCTTTTGCCACTCAGGCCTATCATCTTAGCCTTCTCAGATCCTAACTATAATGTTATGTAACTTGTAATTTTTCCTCACTTTTTCTGTTGATTAGCACCTGATAACTGTTAACCTTTTTAAATGTTTTTAAACATGAAGAGGTTTTGGCAAAACAGTAATATGAAATGGGACTTATATGAGGATTGCACAAGGAAATACACAAAATGTTATTAAAAACAACTGTGAGAAAATATCATGAGGTTAAAACACTAACTCTTCCGACCCTGATAGATGCAGTAGTTCAGATAAGAAGGCATTTATTGGCTTCTTATTTTGTAATAAATATTATAGTAATAAATTGACCCATTTATTACTATAATAATAATAATAATAATAATAATAATAATTAACAATGTTTCTCACTGTATACATGTTAGATTAAATGTAACTCATCTAGGGCAGAATTTACATTCATATCATTGCAGGTGAGACTTTATTCCACTAGATGGCAGCACAAGACAGGGACAAAAATTGAGGTAGATCTGACCACAAAAGATTATTATTTTTTTTTGTATTGTAGTTTAAGCCATGCTTTTATCATCCATTATACTTATCCTAGAGCCTACCCCAGGGAAGTCAGGGCACAAGGCATAACCACTACGCCACCAGGCTGCCCTATTATTTTCATTTGTATTAGTTTCATATTAAATTTTATTTATTTATGTATTTATTTATTGAACATATTTGTTTGTTTTTTATCACAATTGCAAACAATTTGTAATTATTACTGAGAGTATATTTTAAAATCGTATATTTTATATAGTACTTCTAGCTCTATAAAAACAGCGCATCGAGTTGTCTCACGACCGAAATGTATTAGAAGCATTAAGACATTTGAAGACAGTGATTTTATTCAGGATAACCACTTTAGACTGATTTATATTCCATTTCTTTTTTAATTAAATAAAAATAGAAACATTCACTGTGGTTCTTTTCTTGTTTAGTTCTGTATAATATGAATTCCTGCACCAACCTTTCTTAGCACAAATCCCTTTGTCTTTCCAATTTGGAATTCAGTGGTGTTGCTGAATAGTGCTTGTTATGGTTTCTGAAAGCAAGCAAACAAACAATCAATCAAACAACAACAACAACAACAACAACAACAACAACAATAATAATAATAATAATAATAATAATAATAATAGTTAATGTTGTTAATGCTTGTCAGTACTCATGCCATGTCTTGATATATTATATATATATTTTAAAAAAAAAGAAATTCAGTTAAACATAATACAGATTTATTAACTTGTTTTTTCCTTGTTAATCTTGTTAATTGCAACAGCACAAGTCTGGTTAGAGGTCAGCCAAAAGTGCTAAACGTAGAATGATAACTCATCCAATTTAAAATACACTTCAATTCAACTTGAAGCCAACTGGGTGTCCTCCAGTTAGCTAAGCCAAAGCAGGTCTTAATCAACCGGGCAACAATAGTCCTATGATTATAATCATGGGCTCAAGCCGCTGGGAATCTTCAGTCCTCATTATTTAATCAGTAATTATCACAATCATGTCTCTTGGCCCTCATTCCAATTGAATTCCACAGTGAAGGATAGGAAGTCCCATAAACTGACCTAATCAATTAAGTCCCAGTGCAAGGTCACGTCAAGTGACTGACAATGTCCCAACCTCTGAGCTATCAAGATGAAGGAAAATTTAATTAAACCAAGAAGATCTCAGGTACAGCAAGACAGTGGATGCGTTTCCAGACTATCAGACGGGATTCAGCGATAGTGATAGCGAGGAATATCTTAAAATCAATCTTTTTTTTGGTTTGTTTTTTAAGGCTCTTTATTGGGCTATTAGGATGAGTGTTCTTGGGCAGACTTTTGCATCTACAAATTTGATCTGATTTGTAAAGGCCATGATGCTCATGGAATACAAAAAAAGAATAATCTGATGGCCTCTGTCACGTAGGAACAGCCACTATAAGAACAATTAAACAATTTTAAACTGCATGCTATTAATATTTATACAGTGTTGGCCAGATTGTTTGGACTCACTTTCTATAAATCATATTATACCCAAGAAAAATATGAAATAATATAATATTTGCAAATAATATATTTGTTATTGTCATGTCATTTCATTGCATTAATATTTACAGTAAATGAGAAGCATACAGTAACCAAAAATTTGAGGTTTTGGACCTTGCTATGCAACATCTTCATAACATTTCAAAGATCACATAATTATTAGACACACATTATTTTTTTTCCCACCTTTTTGTCAGTTTGCATACTGTACATTTCTGAGACAAGCTGTTGGCCTGAGTACTTAGAGGACCTATGAAGTGGATGGACTTAAAAACATAAAAATGGTAAAAAAAAAAAATAATAAAAAAAAGCTGAACAGTAATACAGTATGTCTCCAGTTCCCAAATCTAAAAATGGAGAGCTTTCAACAACAACAAAAAAGCATATACATCAGGAAACTAAGTATAAAACTAACTATAAAATAAGAGATCTGCCTGGGTTAAAACATAAAGAGGCAGAATACTGTATATTCCACACCTTAAATACTGCCATAGTCCTTCAGGTAATGTTCACATCAAACATCACAATACGGTGGAGGAGAGAGCGGCGGCTGTTAGAAGATGTAACTTTGACCATGGCATGGTTGTTGTTAACCATGAACACACACTGTTCTGTAAGAAATGACACAAAATTGTTTCAATAAAATATAAAAACACCCAGAGAGCACTGTTCTACAGGTGAAAATGCCTTTTTGATGAGAGAGGTCAGATGGGAATGAGCAGAATGGTCTGAGTTATCAGGAAGCATAAAATAGTTCAATATTTTACAACAACGCATGGTGAACCTTAAGGTGGACGGAGTACAGTTGTAAAAAAAAGAAAAAGGAAAAAAAAAAAAAAAAAAATATATATATATATATTCCTGTCAGACAAAAGCAGGCTTCAGATGCTTAAATGTGTACAGATAGTAAATGCAGGCAAATATGTCTCATATTAAGAAAATAAATATTTATCAGGCTTATTTTGAGGCCAAATTCAAGCCTGAAATTGTTTCTATAACTGTGAATTTCTCAAAATAATTTATTTTATTCATAGGTCACTTTTATAAAGAAAAAAAAATATTATATATATATATATAAATTAATATTTAACTATTTTAAACTTCTACAGTATGTTCTCCCTTTATGTTGTAGATTTATGCCTTCTCATGGGATGAATACAGAAACGATGAGGAATGCAAATACTTTAATGTAAACATGTTATATACTGTATCATTATCCCAATAAAAAAGTGTGACCCAGTGTGTGGTGCAGAATTTGTATCTCAACCACTGCATGAATCCATCTAGAAGCTTTTGTAGTGTATATTAACTAGAAAGACTAGAACATTCTGACGTTCACATGAGTTACTTTGCAGCAGTCAGAATGTTCTGAGATCCATGGTGCTTTGAGCTGCAGATGCTCTGGACATTGTTGAGCACTTATCACCCAGGCAGTGTCTCTGAGTCTTGCCATCAGTCTAATTGCCATGTGGAAGCACTTGATACACACCAGCTGCATCCTGCGACCGCAGCTCTGCACCCACATTCGTCAGTGCCTTCAGGGGCTGCTTTCACACCCAGATGAGCCACGCTGCCAGTAGCCGCCGACTCACGCCAAACCTGGCCCTTCTCTACGAATGTCTCTCTCTCTCGCACCTTTCAGGCGTGTCTTTTTATTCTTTACTGTTTGGTGTCTATGTGATTCAGTTCAGTGCTGTGTTCCTTTCTGACACACAGCCCAGGATGGGTCTAATTGAAAACCTAGCCGCTATGCAGTCATGATGCCCGCAGAGTTTTGCTCCCCTACTTGGTCAACATCTGCCTACACAACTGGGCATCGAGCCATGACAGCTGAGGAGCGTCATGCCAGCGCACCGCTCAGCTGCCCCGGTCGTCTTTATCTGTCACTTCTCTTCTACAGAGCTATTAGGAAGTGGAAGTCTGCACCCTGTAATCTCCTGTGCTTTTGTCGCAGATTAGATGGTGTGAGTGGAAGCGAATGTGCGTGAGTGTGGGCCAAAGGTACAGCGTGGTGGATTAGACCCACTTGACCTTATGATTAGTACCACGCACTGTGCACTTTTTGATGGAGTATCAGGCAGCCTGTGCCTTAGAAAAGAGGTAGAGAAGAAAGAAGAAGGAAGAGGAGAGGAAGGGGGGGGGGGGGGGGATAAGTAATTTTGCATTCAGGTGTCCTCTCAGGGATCCACTTATAGGCATTAGACAAGCATTATTATTCAGCAATACGTTTTCTATAAGTAATAATAGAATTAAAGCCCTCATTTGCAATAAATAAATAAATAATATGAAAAATTAAGCATTTTGTAATATCTATAAAACATGACAGAATGTGGCAATGAAACATCAAAACACAGGTTTTTATTTAGCAAAAACACAACTGGGAATAAAAAGAAAGAGTACACTACGTACATAAAAATACAGACTTAATATGTGCATCTATTTCTAGTGATTAATATTTCATACTAGTGATCATATATTTGATGGAACAGGACGACCAGAACAAATTATGCTAAACTCCTTCATTTTAGTTTAGATAAAACCACCAATTTAATAAATGAAACACATAAAAATGTATTAAGTGTCTTTTCCTCTACAAACTGCATAGTTTAAGTGAAGCCAGGATATGCCAAAATCTTATATCACAGTGAATCCAAGCTGTATCTTCCTGAGAAAAAAAAAAGTGGTCGGTTTACATGAATCCCAGGCTTGAGCAATGAATTTGAGCAGGTGTGATTAATCCCTGCGGGCCCTATCGCTCCATGCTGGGATTGCGAAGGCTACCGGAGCCATTCGCAACCGCATCCCATCAGCCCACCGCCTGAATTATGGTGACATGCTCGGGCTGTGGCGATGCAGAAGCAACGAGAGCACTGCAGATTTATGAAGGCAGACCTTTGGTGTCTTTTCTCCTGACCTCTCTGCTCGCTCGTACTTTTCTCCTTTTTAACAACTAATCCTGTCAGGGGAACGGCGATCTATCATGGTGCAACAAGAACACAGCCTCAGCATATGCTGAACTTTTTGTTATAGGCTCAACTGACAGGTTATCGTTTAAATGTATAGTTTGGGAATGTAAGGAATATAAATATCAAAATTTTGTTATACTTTGCTATAAGCAATGTTATATGTCTGAATATAATTCATTAGCATAAGAGCGGTGTAGAAATTTTACTAATGGCATTCTTTCTAATCACGAAAAACTCTCCTGGGCTTGTTCCTACAGTACAGTCCATCATTCTAACATGCTAAGTAAGTAAGTTTTCTTTACAGTATACAATGTAGTATAAGTTAAATAATTTATATGTTGTCATCCACAATAGCTTTCGTTTGGGGCTTGGCTCCTGTACGTTTTTCTTCCACATATTTTCTCAGGTAGTTTTTCCTTCCTTACTCGTGCTCATTAAGTCTCTAAATCTTACATCTGGATCTTGGTATTAAGCAGCTGTGTAACTAGTGTTAAATCACTACACCCATAAAAAATTCATTGAATGAAGTCACCAGTAATCTTTTTCAACAACCTGAATGTTTAATGTTTAATATTGTCATCTTATAGCTCCATCACCCCTGGTTTGATCCCGATCCTGTCTTTGTGGAGGCTCTGTGCATGTTCAAATTTTTTCACATGGGTTCTTGTTTTTTTGTTGGTTGCTAGAGTCAATGAACCAGTTTCTAGCACCTCTTCTAGTGTTTTACCAGGGTGTCTATGGCCCCTTGGGGTGTGCTTTCATACTATAGGGGAGCTGTTCTGTGGTATTTGGCACTGGCACATCAGCATTAGGGTGCTATGGATTGTGGGGTGGAGACTGGTTGGATTGGACTTATTTGTCTGGCGCATTCAATTGGACTCTGGTTAAACTGTTTGCCTGCTAAGCTACATAGGTGGCATTGCTGTGATGCACAGGGTCTTCAGCAACATTGTCTTTTCTTTGGCATTGGATCAGACTGGCTGGCCTTGGGTGCCCATGATTCTGTCAGCAGTTTGCTGGTGTTGTTGTCACCCGTCAGTGGTCATAATGTTATGGCTGTTTGGTAACAGTTATGATAGGCGCAAGGTTCTGTAACTTATAAAATTTGTTTCTTTATTTTATTATTTCTTTATTTTATTATCAGTAGTTGAGTGTCTGATTTAGGGGGTGGGGTGGGGGAACCCGTTAAGGGTGTATTCCTGTCACACAGTGTTCTCATTGGCTCCTCAACCAAAATAGGATAACACAGTTACTGAAGATAACACCATGGGACTGTTAAGCTACACATATGATGAACGTAATTTGCTTATCAGGAAAATAATTTTATGCTTAGAAAGAAAAGAGAACGGGGAATGGAAGCTCTGTGGCTCAGTGTTTAACCCTTGGGTCGTACCGACAGGGTCAGGGATTTCGAATGTTGCCTCTGGTCTGTGTGTGGAAGTTTTTAAGAAAAAATTATGATAAATTAAAAAGAAAAGAAAGAAAAACTTCGCATATGTCCGGGAGCCGTTAAAAACTTGTTTGCGTAAGTGGAAAACCAAGCGAAGCAGGTTTACATATTTTTCTTTTTTTTAGGCATATTGGTTAAGATTTAGTGAAGAGACACCATGGACAGGAGCAAGAAGAAAAGGTAGCTTCATTCCAAGTGCCAAGAGGACTCATAAATTAAGGTTAAGTGAGGTTTAATGTCTATTTATTTCATATTTTACATGTCTAAACGTTTTTATATAATTATAGTGCTGGAAATTGGTAATATTTTGGGGAACGGATTAGCTGCATTAACAGTATTTAGTCTGGAAAAATGGGTTTCACAATATTACATTTTCGCCTTGAGAACTCGCCTCAGGAACGGATTAAATTTGTACGCCGAGGTTCCTCCCTGTGCTAAAATGTTAGCAGCGTTCTTCCGGATGAGACCCGTTACTATGGTCACCTAGACACGCCCCCTCTCCATCAATCCCCCTTAACCACGCCTTCACCTTAATCGGTGATAATTATTCTGTACATGTGACACAGAAATATCCATATCTTCTTATTCGTTCTTTTTTGGTGATTTGTTTCAAACACATAAAAAAAAGTTATTAGGAGGCAGGAATGGAAGTGTTTGGAAAGTGCAGCGACACGCTGGGTTTCCGGTGGGAGGGAGCGCGTGCCAGAGCGCGCGATATAAAAGCCTCGCGCTGACTCGGGCGGTAAAAAGCTTCAGAAGAGAGGCGTGGAGAGCGCGCGAGCACCTCGAATTCACTGTCACTGCTCTCTCTCTTTCACACACACACACACACACACACACGCGCGCGCACTCCATCCACACCGACACCGTTTCTCTCTCTCACAGAAATATGACCGCGCTCCAGCATCACTCCGGATTAACGCCCGTGTAAGCGTTCCTGTGCCGCACGCACGCGCCCCCCAAGCCGTTCACCCGCCGTTCCCTCGTGATCATGGGGCGCATCATGGCGTGTGCGTCTTAACCGGTGTTTAACGCGGATACCGGGTGGATCTATGTTCCTCGTAGACGAAGGAAGACCGAAAGGAAATTAGCGGAAGTTTGAGATCGGGAAGGATAGGATGCGGGCTGCGTGCTGGTGCGCCGTCTTTCTCCTCACACCGGCGCTGTGGCTGGTAAGGAAGTCTCTCTCTCTCTCTCTCTCTCTCTGTCTTTCTGTCTTTTTTTCTCTTTCCTCTCTCCATCTTTGTCCTTATTCCTCAGACAGTTGTTTTTCCTCTAAGAGAAAACTTTATCAAACTAAAGCAATTTAACCTAAACATGAAAGGAAATATGTATTTGTTTTTCGTTCCATTTTTTTTTTTTTATATGTATACACTTTTATTGTGCGTTTCCACGTGAAACACGCGAAAACTTCCTAACGCACCATGAACGACTTTCTTTTTTTCCCCTCCCAATAATATCTTACAGCACTAAAATTTTATCCAAAGAAACTGCTACCCTTATGATCATCATCAACATCATTATCATTTTTTATTTTCAGAATGCAACCTTTTAGTTCTTAACCGCGTTCGCAGTTATTATAGGGCTGTGTATTATAGGGCCCACAAGGGGGCGCCACAATAAACAGAAACTTCAACCCTGTGCCGCTTGTGGTCTTGGGCCTGCCGAGTGTGTTTCGATGATTTATTGCCTGCATGAATCATAGCAAATGCTCAAACCTAACTATATTGAAAAGTAAAACTAATAATAATAGTAATAAAAAGGACGAAATTTGCAATGTTTCATCATTCCTTGTCCAAAGTCTTTATCTTTCACACTAGAAATATAGCCGTTTTATGACTTTATTGCGTTGGTTTTTTCTTTTTTTTTTTCATTTTAACAAAGATGGGTTTATTGATAATAATAATAATAATAATAATAATAATAATAAATAATAATGTCTTCATTCATTCATTTACACACACACACACACACACACACACACACACACACACACACACACACACAC
>JAQQZT010000021.1:8105799-8125835 GCA_030068275.1 Clarias platycephalus
CTTGTCTGTGGTTCACAGAGTCTGTTCTACTCTTTCAACCCTCTCTCTCTCTCTCTCTCTCTCTCTCTCTCTCTCTCACGAATAAGATTTGCCTGTAAATTTGAGCTTTTGGTCTCTCTCTCTCACACACACACACGCGCGCGCGCGCACACACACACATTTTGGTTTTAGGAAAAGTTGCTTGGCAAGCAGTGCACAAGCTTTGCTGGCCAGATGACACATGCTGTAGGCCTGCATTCACGTTTTTATTCCAAGTATAAGAAGTAATTTTAGCCAAATGTATAATAAACCTGTGCCTCGTTTATATATATATATATATATATATATAAAAAGATCGCAATTGTTCAATTTAACTAATTTCATAAAATGCTAAAGTGGTCTAATTAAAGATGAAAGGGATGCTAGATGCTAGATATCTGCTTCATTTGAGGATATTGTGGAATTGTAAGTCTCATTTCAAGATCAGAGATAAACGAAAATGAATAAATCATATAATTGATTTTGGGAATCTTAATGCTTTGATTACAGTGTGCTTGTTTGCAAGTGTTTTCAGGGATTTTTAATGAGGAAACAATGAAGAAGAAGAAGAATTAGAATAAAAATAATGTAGAAAAACATTTCTTTTTCAAATAAAAGGAGTAAATATAAAAATATATATATTTCAGGGTTCTTCTAAATTTTATTATTATTATTATTATTATTATTATTATTATACAAAATACTGGGTTGTCTTTGTGCTTTTCAAATGTTTCAAGTTTCACTTTCCCTGAGGCAGACAAATGCGGAAAAAATACATTTACGAATATAATTTGTGACTCATGAGTGTGAAAATTGTAGGAATTATATTCAGTACTGTATATATAAGACGTATTGAGAGGTGAAGACACCGGCGGCGGATTTCCGAGTTCCGAAAAGACGGATTTCAGCACCACGGACAGTTCCGTTAAACTCCCGCGCCTGTACCGTCGGTTTCTTTTTCCTTTTCTTTTATTCGAACTCCTTTCATTTCCTTTCATCACCAATTTACACCCAAACCTATGAAATTAGTCACAATATTTACCCTCTTGTTTTATGTCTAGCTGCCTCAGAATCATTTCACATCGCACACACAGCTGTGTATTTATGTATTTAATAGCCTAAAGAAGATGAGAGCATGTTCTCTGGCATGGACTTTAAATCGTTCATTGATTTCATGGGCTACTCCATTCATGGTCAGATACCATTGTTGGAAATAAAGCGCGCCACAGTGGTTTTACTGCAAAAGTCTAGTTAACACTTAACACACCCTGGATCCTGGGGTGTCCATGTCTCATACAACACACATGCATGATCTCTTAACATACAGCATGTGTCATATTTATGAAGATTTGGACTCGAGTGTTGAAGGAGGAAGAACAGAAAGCGAGTATGGTTTACTTGAGAGAAGGCATGCAAGTCAGGAACATCGGGATTTTATGTATATTTAAAGAGAGAGAGAGAGAGAGAGAGAGAGAGAGAATACATGCTACAATGTAAAAGGTGGCATGAAGAGCAAAGGGTGGGTGCATTACATCATAGTTTGTATCTAGAGTCTCTCTCTCACACCACACACAAAGTAATGCATTTACACAAAGGCAAAAAGTTGTCAAGACCACCTGAAGACAGGACTGAAATTCCTATTATAGCTACTGTACATCAATTGCCTTGGCTCGAGATTTCCTTATACACATTTCGAATACTGTAAATCAGAGCTGAGCAGTAATATCGGTCAAAGCAGCAGCCTGTAAGATGGAGCAGTCTCTAGGCACAGCCATATCACCACAAACAGCATCATAAAATCTGTCCAGACATGAGCACAGCATGTCGACAGTGTCACACTGCATTACTTACCCCAGGAAAAGTGAAAAAGTCTAGGGTTGTGCTTCGTGCTCCTCGGAGCGCTGCGGGTGTTTGGAGGTGCCGCTTAGCTGACTAGTTCCACTCCACTTAAGCCTCCGTCGGAAGCTCGGCGGCCGAGCTGTGCGCTAACCTACTCGAGCCTAATGCGGGGCCAAGCAGGTGTGAAATGACTTGTTCAAGTAAAACCGCTCAGCCTTTTGTCCATTAAACCTGACGCGTGCTTCAGAAAGTTCAAGCACTTCTACACCATCACACACTTCCAGACTGAACTCAGACTGCCTTGGTTAAGGAGAAACGACAAATCTCTCTCTAGGGAACAGTATATTAGCTACAACCAGCAGTATTTACACGGGTTCTTGTGGTACGTCTTTAACAGTGAGAAAGTTACATGTAAAGTAGTGACTCATGATACAGATTTTTGTCATAAAAATGTCATAGACAATAAAACACAGCCAAGCAATTGTTTATGTATAAACTGGTAAGTGTCAACGTCAATGACTATACAAAACAAAAAACAAACAGGGTTATATTTTTCATTTGTGTTGAATTCCAGTTCATGTATAAATGCTGGAAGCAGCTGCGGTTAATCTTTCTTACTGCAAAAAAGCTAAATAAAAACATTTTCCGTGATTTTCCTGATTTTTTTAATCCACATATTTTCAATATTTTTCTTTAGATATATTCACATTATTTATAATACATTAAATTTATTGTGTGGTTGGTTTATAAATAAATAGGGAGAGCTTTATTTTAAATACAAATTCATGCACCTGCAATGCTTATAATCTCTTTATTAATATCAATATACAAATATTTAGTGATTTGTAACTTTGTTTTGTTTGACACTTCCGAAGCGAACCTCCAGTATATTTTGTGATGTATTTCGTGCCTGATAGAAATGCCTTTAAAAATTATATGATGCTACTATTTACTCATGCTGCTCATCTGTCTGCTCAAACGCTCAACGAAACATCTAATATAAACCAACCCACTGGCTAATTCTAAACAATATGACAACAGTTTATGCTTGTAGAATTCGATAAGAGACTGTATGCTCCGTACATGCTTATGGACTTATAATCTGTCTGTCCATTTTTTTTAAACACTTCCATTCTTTCAACTTGTTCTATTTATATTTATAATCCAAAAAAAGTCAGATTGTTTATTTCAAACTTTGTATCCTCCAGCGACTTTTCATATTTATGTCACGCAGACAGACACGTGCACACGCTCTCACTAAGCCTGATTGACATTAAGCTCCGAATTGACACAGAGACGCAGGGAGGAGTGTGTTCAAGTAAGATGGCGGAAGAAGGAAGCGCAGAGGCATGTTTTTAATCTCTGTGTAGAATGACATAAGCTGTCTTCAAACACTACAGTATACACACACACACACAACCAGACACTATCTTCATTCCACAGTCCATTGATCAGATGTCTGCATTGTGGTTAAGGTCATTTGCATGATGGGATCGCACCTCCAGTGAAGGTAATGACATCATCAGCGGCGCTGTCTCATCATCAAAGTAACATTAAAAGTGCGTTAGCAGTCGTCCAACTCAAACCAAGCCTAACTACTCTTTATATGCAACGTACATACGGTATGTTTGAACAAACATCATGGAGAGCATCAGTGTTTGCTATGCATATATGATCAATTAATACTCAGGTGTGTGGGTGTGTGTATGCGTGTGCATGTTCCATACACGTGAAGCCATATGATCATCATATAAATGTATAATCATATATTTTTACGTTATACAACATATCCCACATACTTTCACATGCAATTAAATCTTTTTTTATAAAAAGATTTTATTATTTTTACATTATTTTTATTTATGTTCTCTAATAATTTATTATCATGTTATTTCATCAAATGACTTATTTATCACATTAAGTTTTTAAATTATTAATGATTTGTATTTTTTTTTACACAGTTAATTCATCATATACGATTTCCCCCCCACCAAATGATTTGTCTGTTCTTGTGTTTTATTTTTTTCCCTTGAAATTATTCATACATTTTTACTCCTTCTTGGAAATTATTATTTTATTCCCCCTTATTTCCCTCAAATTATTAATTCCTTTTCTTTTTAATCACAAGTTTTATTTTTTAAATCTCACATCTTTTTACACATAGGCCATGTGGTTTCATTCTTCCTACCTGATTGACTTACAATGCTTTGTCATGTGATCACACATCTTTCCCACGATGTCACATGCTAACTTAAGGTCACATAGGACATAGCATACTGATAAGCACGTTCGGACATTTTCATGTGATTGTATATGAAATGGATGATCATCCTGAAGGTGTATGCATGTCTGTCTGAAAATAAAAAAAAACTGTACATATTGATTAAAAATCTGATTTAGATTAGAGATTAAGATTAAAATTAGTTTAAGTATGTACACATGTTGACTCGAGAATTAGTTAAAGGACCATAAATGTAAAAAAAATATGAAGGTGTGTGTCTGTGTAGTTCAAGTCAAGTCAAGTAGCTAATAAACAGTCTAGACTTAAGAATAGAGAAGTGTGTGATTTCAGACCAGTAATGTCAGTCCTCATTTCCAATATGACACTTACACACTACACACTGCTCTCTAATAATGCAAACCCTTTTCAACTTCATTCATTTTTAAAGAACCAGTCAGTGAGTGGCGTGAACCGAACCGTCATTTTAAGCGTTTATTGTTCTTCGTTTATGCCGTGTCATTATAGATAAGACATTCAATAACTTCTCAGACATTGTTTAATAAGAACGAGCTCGCGTATCAGTCATTAATTCAGTCAACCTTCTCATCGTTCCACCATTTATTTCAATTCCATGCTTGAAGAGGTTCCAGTTTGGCACGGAAGTGTTCATTGTCCTTTTGGAAGAAAAAAATGCCATTGTGCTGAATCTGGTGTAATAATTCGAAGTTGTAAGGTCAGTGCTGGCTGGTGGATACGAGAACTTCCCGTCTAAACTCCTGCA
Organism: Clarias platycephalus; assembly: GCA_030068275.1. Classification (NCBI taxonomy): domain Eukaryota; kingdom Metazoa; phylum Chordata; class Actinopteri; order Siluriformes; family Clariidae; genus Clarias; species Clarias platycephalus. The sequence continues at coordinate 8,110,659 of JAQQZT010000021.1, forward strand.
TCATCAAATTTGCCAAATTTTCAACATGCTTTTCAATGTCACATCATATGTGTTATATTTTCCAACATTCATTAAAATTATTTTTCTTGTTTATTCTCTGAAGAATGTAGCATCCTGCCGTATTTAACACGTGAGAGCCCGGCTTTTGCGCATCCCTCATCTTCACTATCATCACCACACACACGCGCGGCCAGATAGTGGAAGAAATCCAGCACGCTTCACGGCACGAAGGCAAGACAAGTCCGGTTGATTAATGACCGCAGTCTCTGCTTGAGTCTTCTCCTGAATTTCAATCACGCTCACAGGTCAGAGGTATAAGTGCACTTGAACCAGTGAACAGCAAAGGATGTGGGAGATCACACTCCACGCTGCCCCGAACTAGCTCTCAATGGGTACATTTTTCCAACCGTAGGCTATATATAGCAGCACTCTTTCGGCTCATTTAGGATACCGAGTGCTGAGTGGGAGAAAAGAGAATAATATAATATCTCTATATCCTGAATAAGAAGCATGTCAGAAATAATCAGTTCTACAGTGCGTTTTGTAAGATTCAGATTGTTGTCGTTTAAACATGCACAGAAGCACAAGCTCATTGAGTACCAGAGATGCCGCAGAGGCTCGAAACTTCCTTTTGTGTGTGTAAGAGGCTGGAACGGGAGAGATGAGAGGCGAAATACCAGAGCCGTAAACATCATTCAGACAACAGCAGTGATGGATTACTCTATGTTTGGACAAATGTCTGCCGTCATTTATTCAGGCTGAACAAGATTCATTTTCTGTGCCAAGTTTGTCCAACTGTGTTAGAATAGGAAATATTTATTTATTTATTTATTTATTTTTAAAGAACGACTTTTTTATTTTATTATCTTTAAATTATTAATTATGATTATTTTTTAAACTGTTAAGACAGTAATTCTATTTTTGGTATACACTGAAATAAGTGTATTGTTATTGTTTTTTTTTATTATTATGTATTTATAGTTTTTTTTACTTAAATTATAAAGATATTCCAGCCTAGACTTGTACCTAGTTTTACAGAAAAAAAAAAAACTATTGCACACAGTTTGCAGCACCTTTAGTAGAATGAATATTAATGTCCTTTTACAAGCTTAAGAACGAATTAAACTTTCAAATGTATTGTACGCCTTCTTTGTAGTACCAGAATTAAACCCACTTCTATTACTACTATTACTTCAGTCTAATCAATATGCAAGTAATTTAACTTCTTAGGTGGGAAAAAAAGAAAACTAAGCATACATGTTAAGCATTGGCCACTTCATGAGGAACATTGGTGTTTTTCCCTACACATGCTTAGAATGACTTGGTTCATGGAATAAGCCTGAATTTTACTCAACATTTACACGGGGGAAAGTTACTGGTGTTGAAATTTGGGTTACACAGCTACTTAACCACTTTCCTGGGCTTCCCCATTCAGATTATGTAAATCACCTGGCTGTAGTTCATGCCTGTGAGGATTCCAAATTTTTTTTTGGAGTAGAAGTGTCCGAGATAGTTTTTTTTTTTTTTTTTTTTTTTCATTCACCAGCACATTTAATCACAAGCACTTAACAAACCTTTAAAGCCTAAAAATCAGGGCTAAAAGATGCGCATCTAAAAAGAAAATCTGTTCATATATTTAATGAGTAATATAAAGCATGGCATGATTAAAAAATGATAAATAAATACTAATACAGTGATTATTGATTTATTTTATTTTAACTGCTGTGATAAATTGATTCACAAATGCAACACTACATTTTGTCGTTGGTCATGATGCATGTGGTTTATATGGTTGCTCGTCGTTTCAATTAATTACCCCTGTTCAACTGCTTGTTAATGCAAATATCTAATCAGCCAATCACATGGCAGCAACTCAGTGCATTTAGGCATGTAGAAATGGTCAAGACGATCTGCTGAAGCTCAACCTGACTTTAAAACATGGCAAGGCTGTTGGTGCCAGATGGCCTAGTTTGAATATTTCCGCTGCTGATCTACTGGGAATTTCACACACAACCATCTCTAGAATTTACAGAGAATGGTCTAAAAACGAGAAAATATCCAGTGAGCCTCAGTTCTGTGGGTGAAAATGCCTTGTTGATGCCAGAGGTCAGAGAAGAATCGCCAGATTGGTTTGAACTCATAGGAAGGCAAGAGTAACTCAAATAAAATCATATTACAACCAAGGAATGCCAAAGAGCATCTTTGCATGAACAACCTTACCCTAGTTTCTCAACCTATCTGAGTATTTTCGCTGACATCCATGTCACAATACTAAAATCATCAAATGCCATCAAATGCCCTCCACTGTCACCAGATCTCAACCCAAGAACTGCGTGATGCTATGATGTCAGTATGGACCAATCTCTAAGGAATGTTTCCAACACCTTGCTGAATCTATGCCCTGAAGAATTAATGCAGTTCTGAAAGCAATAGTGGGTCCAACCCAGAACTAGCAATGTGGCCAGTGAGTGTATATCTGATTATGTTATCAACTCCAAAATGTATGCGTTTGGGACACCTCATAGGAGTTCTTCTCTTATTAAAGGAAGATGTGATAGATCCTGTTGAACCATGATGTGTTGTAGGATGTAGCTTTCAAGACGGTGAGAGGGAGAGTGGAGACGAATCAATATTGAAATTCTTCAGTAAATATTTAATCCAAGCATGTTTGCCTAGCTTAAGGGTTATACATTTCCCATTGGAAAGTGAGTTCAAAGTTTGACTGGGACTGCAGTGATAATCCCACAACACTGCTGATGAATATTTATGCCTTACCTTTATGTAGATTTAAACTGACCTGGAACTACTGTATAACGTCGAGCAAAAGTCCTGATTTGTAAAGCAGTCATCTTTTTAACAAAACACCAACATGGTGAGGTTTAAGAAGATCAATGTAGTCTTAATATAATGGACTTTTGCTGTAAAAAAAAAAAAAAAAAATTGCTAGGGACAGAGCTGCTACCAGTGTTTAAAACCACCTCACGCAATCACAAAATGATTTTGTTGTGATTTTCCATCACTTTTAGCCATTGGATAGAAGAATTCCAGGAGCGGATTAAATTGACTATTATAATGACAGATAAAACTGGTAAAAAGACTTAATTTACACCACTATAGTATCATGATTTTATTAGTTCATAATTTATAAATAATTTATAATGGCAGCTTAATTATTTTATAATATTTGGATTAGCTTTTACATCATTTATGTGCAATGTACTATATCCTATACTCCTAAAATATTAAAGGGACTAAATCAGGTATGCTGAAATGCGACCTGAATGTTTCCTACATTTCAAGCTTATGTCAATTGTTAATTTCCGACTTAAGCAGTGATTAAAATGGTGACCATTAGAGAGTCAATGGTTTTGTTGCATCCCAGATACAACGATTTGGAAAAGAGTCCCATTAATGAATTTGGGTATGAAGAAATTTATTCAGAAGTCAATTTACTATTGTCAAGATTGATTGATGAGCTTTAAATTGTAAAATTGTCAAACAAGTTACAGCAATTTTATATATAGACAGATGATCAGGCTGTGGCTTAGTGGTTAGCACTGTTGGGTCATACTGTAAATCCAGGCTTGGAGATTTGAATCTCGCCACTGAGTTTTCATGCTTTGGTGGCTATCCTGAGGGTACTCATGGTTTCACCCACAGTCCAATACCATGTAGCAGCCTGATAAAATGTAGAATATAGAGTATGATTGTGTGTATACCTGTGGGCTGCAAGAGGTTGGGCTCTTCAGCGACATGACTTCCGCTACAACAAGGACAGGTGGCTTGAAGTCACAGGTCATTGTGGCCAGTCGATGATTAGTGATGTCAGGTCGAATAGATGAATGGTTGCATAAATCAAGTACAAATTACAGATATACAGTACTGTGCAAAAGTGTTTAGGCACTTCTCATTTATTCATATCAACTTAAAGAAATGGGAACAAATGTTTTACTGTGACAGGCTGCAAAATGCAGTTTAACAATTGGTAGTTTATTTAACAACCTGAGCAGAGACCTCATTTCCCTCCTCATCTGTTTCAACCTCTAAGCATTCAGCATCACCAGTATGCCTAATTACTGGCCTGATCATCTGCACCTGTTTCTTACTGGTTCATGCCTTAAGTTAGATTTTTTTTAAATGCTTAGAAGATTCATGAGTCACCATGTGGGTTAACAAACAAAATCATTCTTCTCAAACTAATCAGGTACAGGGGCTGGACTGAAAATGAGAACTAAAACCTTGCCAAAAAAGTGCCTTGAGGATGCCTGGAGAACTATTCCTCAAGACTACATTAGAAATACAAGAAAGTCTAACTCTTTGGAAGCAAAATATAAAGGAATGGGTTGGCTTAAGAGTATTGTAGTTCACAGAAATGTAATGAAAATTGAAATGATGTGAAAGACATACAAGTAGAATTTGGAGAATTAAAAAAGTAAAAAAAAAAAAAAAAGAAAAGAAATTGGTGGGAATTTTCCAAAAAAGCAGCTGCTGTCATAGTACAGTTTTGTTAATGTTAACAGTTTTATCGGCAGATAAACTTTTAATACAAGTGAGAGACTGATGAAAATTTATGATACAATGCATAAACATGTATTTATATTCATTCTTGATTCACATGTACCCAGGGCATAATACAAGGCCAAAAGGGCATAATACATTTCTGCATCTCATTTAGGTCTAAAACTGGCTGCCACAAAACGTGCTATGGAAACAGTGTATCATTATATTGAACTTTATTTGTGTATATAGTAAACTACTGTATACAATGACAGCATAAAAACATACCTTATGTAAGATCCTGTTTATGATGTTTCTGCTAGGGGAAAGGGTTTTGCTTAGTCTATCCAAGTGTTCTTTGCTTCTGAAAAAAAAAAAAAAAAAGTTTCTACTAGGAAACTCTAGCTGATATGGAAATACTTTGTTGTAGAGTTTTACCAAAAACTTCCAAGAAGTTGTTTGAAAGCAGCCGAACATTTACTTATTTCTTTTTCAAATAATTATTAGTTAACGGTTAGTTTTGTGCAGAGTTTGTGAATGCAAAGTGTATCTTATAAATGACTAAACTGCAAATGCTTGAGCATGTGTCTTTTGTACTCTGTTAATGGGCTTTTGTAAGGTCTTTATGTATTCTTCTCTGTGGAGCAGGAAAAGTCAGTAGTTCACAGGAACATTGGCTTATCTTACACAAGGCAGCCTTTATCTCAGAAAAACAAATGCTGCTCTTCCCAAGCAAATACTGTCTACTTAGGTATTCTCTTGTGTATGTACTGTAGGGGTAGTGAGGTTTTTGAATTCATTTCATCAAAGCCCCGGTAGGTTGAGGAATGCCTGAGGAAAACTCAGGTCAGGAACAAACTCTGTGAAGTTCTTACTGTCGGTCTTCCTGTAGGCGTGTTCTCATGGTGAAATCAGCTGCCAAGCCAGCATCGCTGGGGCGTCTGCAATACTACTCTGATTGGTTCAAATATGGAAGTCAACCATACCTAAACATGGAAGTTGACCACTGTTTAGAATGTGACATCATGTCCTCTGATATCTGCCTTATCTTATGCTCTGAACTGTACAACCATACTTGCAAATCAACTACTGTAGGTTCATACTGCCACCTACCGTATTGGAGAGTATACAGTAAATACACATGCCATACAGATCAATAATACTATTGTGACCAGAAGGGGGGTCCAAGCAGTCCAACATAGTGTAAAAGAGCCGGTAGTTGATACAGTATAGAGGTACCACCTTGCTTAAAAAAGTTTGACAATCTTCATCATCTAACATCAATCCTAGAAAGCATGTTTCAACTACTCTACATCTCCACTTACCTCTAATTGGACAAATATTACTGTTTTAGTATGTGTCAAAACGAGTCATGCATCTACGGTAGATCTCATAACCGCTACCAACGCATGCCATTTATTCCATCCATTTTACATCGTGCTGGAGAATTGGGCCAAAGGTGCACACAAACACATGACTGGTAAGGGTTCAATCAGAATTCCTCCCTGCTAGTTACTTGGATGTCAGTATTGCATTTCATGACTGTCTCTGGAGGATTTCTTATTGATTTCTAGAATTTCTTTCTTCACACCAACAGAGGATTTGTGCCTTTGATTGGCAGTTGCCAGTCATTGTCAAGATAAGTTTCACCCTCTTGACTGAAGCTTTAAATTTGTTGAGACTGTTGTCAATCAGGCTTTTGTAACAGAATGACTCGCTCTCTTTCAGTCACTTTATTTTTCCTTTCATAAGACAAAACCCCATGCACCAATGTGCATGTGTGTAAATGGTGGTGTAACAATACAGAGTATGATATTGTTTGAGATGAGGCTCACAGACAATACATTCAGCAGACTGCATAATGAAGGTGGTTATTCCTCATACAGTCAAATGTGGTTCTTATTAGAGCATGTTTAATAAAAACTTCAACTGAACTCGAATCAGGAACAGTTACACCGATAAACCGAATAAGACAAAATAATAATAATAATCATAAGTAACATAAAATAACTGGAGTGTATGAGCATTCTTATTATTTTCAGCTTTTTAATGAAAGGAAAATAGAAACCCATGACACACAAGCTTAAAATAAAATAAATATTAAAATAAAAATTAAAAGAATTAAAGTCCATGTGCACTGATTGCTTATATGCATATGCTCATTAGTATGTTTCATAACTTGTGTAAGAGCTCATCAGGTGAATACGCAAAGATGATTCCAGGGAAAGTTCAAATGAACTCCCTTTAGAGTTAAATAATATGTCTATAACTCAAGATATTTCTACAGGACATAATACAATCCTTCTTCCAAGTTAAAAGAATCACTGTCTAGTAAAATTTTACATAACTTTTCAATTAAATATTAAATGTTAAATACAACAGTGTAAATATACCCTTTATAAGGCATTAAGAGACACTGAACCAATAGCACATAATATTCATGTAACAATTTTACATATATTCCAGTCTTGAAACATCAAGTTTTTTATAGTTAATTCTTGAACTACTTTTTCATAGAAAATAATATCCATTACTATAGCATAAACAAAATAATAAGAAAAAATGTAAATAAAAAGATTATGGAAAATATTTGAAATGCAAAACAACAGCAAATTAAGTCATGCATGATGTCTGAATGCCTGTTTAATATTAAATGCCTTGTAATGAACCAGTATGCAAAATAATTTTAATCAAGCATAATAAACTAGAAATAAAACACAGCTTATATGGAAATTAAGTTTACCTATTTTTTTTATTTATTATTATTATTATTATTATTATTATTATTATTATTATTTTTTTTTTACCTTTTTTTACTTTCATGTTATGAGTGCATGCAATACTACTTTGAGGGGAAAAAATCATTGTGCTTTGATGAACTGTGTATGTGTGGCTGTACTCTGCACGGTTTGACAACTTTTACATTGTTTGTTTTCTAAAATCCCAGGAAAAAATGATTTACAGTAGTTACATGGTTTTATAGTGAGCAGAAAACCTGCACCTATTATCATTATGTTAAATGTTAAAACATAGCCACAGATAGTTCATGTTTAAATGTACTTCCTGTTTCTATGACGGCGTTCAAGTCATACCAGGACATTTCTCCTGAATGAAGACATAAAAGCGATTGACATTTACAGAAGATGTCAAGCACAGTATCGGTACAAGACTCTTAGCTGCAGTAAAACATTTGAATGGTGCAAACGTTTAAAAGAGGGCCATACCACTGTACATATGTGAATGATGACCCCAGCTGAGGTGACTCGGAGTACATTGCAGTAGAAAGCCTGATCCTGGAAAATTGACGCATAACTTTTCGACAACTTGGAGCTGTACGCACAATCATTCACCATCACATTACAGGCACTTAGCTGGGAGTTATTTTCACATCCCCCTGTACAGTCCTGACCTCGATCCAAGCCATTTTCACATGTTTGGGCCATTAAAGGATTTCCTGGGAGGCCAGCGTTTCAGATGTGAAGCAGGCAGTCTGATCATGGTACTGAGAAAACTTACTACCGTGATGGTATCCAAGCACTAGTGAAACACTGGGACAAGTGCATTAATGTAGCAGGGGATTATATAGAGAAATAAAGGGTTCTGTTACTCTGCACAATCAAAGGTCTCGGTTTGACTTGAACGCCCTTAATACTTTCACAATGCTGTGTAAATCGCTGTTATCGTTATTGATATATAAAAGCAGACATTCATAGCAACGAACATGCTGTAATTATTTTAGCCTGGTGGTTCGAGTGCTTGTATTGGCAACACCGTGATAAATGCACATCTCATGGCCGAATTCATGTACATCGCTTTATAAGTTTAATCTTTTTATCATCTCTTCATTACAGAAATCCTGCACCATGATGTCCAAACAAACGCTATCATTTTCACTTGACTAGTTATAACAGATGTACTGTACCTACTTTAGTGTAGTGCTTACTACAAACCAGTTTGCACATGATCACTTTAATGGGAATGGAAATGTGCATGTTCAAAAAAGGTTCCCTGAATGAGTCTTGGGTTTGGAACTCAAATATTTTAAAGAATTTTGATAGGACCCTAACACTGTAAAAAACCAACATGGTGTTACGTCATCACAGCAACACCCTACTAAATAAACACTGTCCGATCAAAAAGAAGTGCTATCATGAGATTTCTGGATTCCTGACTCACCTTTGGCTGTTGTGGCCCCACCTGAAGGACCTATATAAAAATAAATATATATATATATACACAAAAGGATACTATAAATATGCACCTAAAACTTTTAATCATAATGACTTATGATGGGACAGAAAAATAAAAATCATAGTTCTGTACTATGCACCATAATATTTTTTTTTCCAGTAGTGGTTTCCCATAAAGAATCACTCTTTATCAAAGTAGCACACAGTGAGATATTTAATATCTGATGGTCATTTTATAGTGCTTTGTGTTTCCTGTGGAGCAAACATGTGTTATATCTGAATTTCTCCTCATAACAAGTTAATGCATTATTCCCATGCTGTGTTACAGAGAGCATGTCTCAGATGAAAATAACACCCATAGAGATCATTTAATCTGGGATAAAAAAAAATAAAGGAATCTTCAAAACATAAGTGTGTGAGTGTGTGTGTGTGTTGGATATTGGGATGACGAATGTGTCTTAACCAAAATCTCATGGGGAAGCATGACCATGCTGGGTTTTATTATATTCATAGATATTTTTTCTGCCTCATCAATTTTTTGGGTGAATTTTTTTGTTTAATAAAATGAGCAGTGCATGATATTATGATAAAACAAATGATCAAACAAAAATGATCTTGTCTTACTTTTTGTTAACTATCAAAAGAAAAAAAAAAAGAAAACTATATCAATGACAGAGAATAAGTAAGTTCAGTAGGGCACCGTTTCTTTCAGGAAACATTAAGAGCTTCTATAATATCTTACCAATGCCAAGAAATATGAATGAAATCACCATATTAACTGCTGAATCGCCATATTGTGATTTTGGTGATATAGTAAGTACCTTCATATTTAATCCTGAGATGACTGATGACAGTATCAGGAATTGCAGGTATTCCATCTATCATGAGCTACCAAGCTGGAAACTTTAAATGTCTGTCAGAAATCGTGGCATATGCTGCTTTAAGATTGGCAAAATGGATTGTGTTGTATTTTATAGTCTGTCCTTCCTTTTACAGTAGTTTAGTAGTTTAACATTCCTCATTTTCTCTTTGTTAAATTTGTTCTTCTTTTAAATCTTTTTTAAGAGTTCCTTTTTTCTTTTCTTTTTTTTTAATTGTAAGGAATTGTAGCTTCCCTGATCGTGTCAAAACATTAATGGGGCTTCATTCATGAAAGCGAAACAATATCCTGTTCATAAAAAAACGTCAGTAAAAATCTCTGCTGTTTTTTTATGTAGGAACTAGATCATGTATGTATAATTGATGCAATATCACACCAACTTTATAACGCGTTTGATTAGAGCTAATATCGGATTTACAGTTTACAATTTTCTAGGCATGAACAGCTGGTGGTTAATTAACTAATTAAACTAATTAACTGAAAAAAGACTATTGAATAAATGTGATTAACAGTTGAATTATAACTTTGGGATTTTTTTATTTATATATATGTATATTCACAACAAATTTTACATTGCACATTATGTCACAGGTCTATTTACAACCAAAATAATCTGACATTTCAAAACAAAGTTAAAACAGTAAATGTAGTGGTTCCATTTCATATTTCATGTCTATAAGATCAATGCATTTACATACTTTTCCAAGAAGACTATTTATTGATTTGTATTGTGATTATGTAAGTATCACAATTTTATATTAAAAAAAAAAAATTATATAAAAAATTTGCTCACGCAGAATGCACTAAGACCCAACAGGGGAGATGATTACCTGCAGCGCAAGAGAGAGAAAAACCGTTGGCTCAGTTGTGATCACGTGAAGCTCGGCGTCAAATCAAGAAGCGCATGCGTGATACATGATACTTGGTGCTCGTAAACCAAGACAATGCTCGTTTTCCAAGTCAAAATTAATAAAAAATCTTTGCTCGTCTTGCCGAACACTTGCAAACCACATTACTCGTAATCCGAGGTTTTACTGTATAATCTTTTGCTACATTAACAAACGTATCGTAGTAATTCACTAGTGCCTGGATACCATCTAGGTAGAACCTTTTTTTTTTAGTACACCAGAAACGCTGGCCTTCCAGGAATCGCCACTCACTGATATATGGCCTTTGTTAAAACATTTGCACCACTCACTGTGGCGAAGAGTCCCCTAACTGTACTGTGCTTCAAGTCTTCTGTAAATGCCAGTTGGTTCTATGCCTCCCTAATTCACATGAAATTTCACCCTTTTTGACTTGAACACAAGTTCATTAGCTATTAGAATTGATAGTTTTTATACACAATATGTAACTATATACAGTACACCAGCTTCCCTTCTTCTTCTATTTAAGGCTGAATGTGATTACACGTCTTCTTCAAACAGTATGTTCTTTGTTTTTGAATAATATAAAACACTTACAGGGATATAAAGCATCATTTCTTTTTTTATTTCTCTCGTAAAGCCCACTTTAATTCTTCTCAGTTTAAATAATACAGTACATATTGGAGATTTTCAAAAGACAGTACTTGCAGTAATTTAAAAGAGTTTATTATAAAATAACAAGCCCTTTTTTTTAAAATTAATGTGGCTCATACCACTGTTTAAAAGTAAAAGACATTCACAGTATCGAAAGCAAAGAGAAACTCTTAACTGCCTCATTACATACATAAAAATGAAACAATGATTCAGTTAATGTCTATATGCAGCCTGTGCCGTTCTCTATCCCCCTCTTACACTGGAAGAAAATTGAATTTAACTCCGTTAACAAGGTTGAAGGAATAAAGTTCCCCTGCCATTCCCTCCAAAAGCTCCCCGAGGTCCCTCTTTTAATTAGAGGTTGTGTGTTCCTACGTGTGCTTTTGTGAGAATTTATCAGATGGATGGCGGATGATAGGAGTAGCGAGCAGTGTGGCATTGTGATAGATGCGCTCGGTTCTCCCAGTGCGGCCTTAACACTGCCAATCTGTCAGCTCTCAAAAGCCATTACTTAACACATTAGTCTGGCACGTAGCACCGGCCTCTCAGCCGCACACTGCGAGCGTTCACATAGTCTCCAGGGGCAGAGCGCTGAAACCCACTGCGTGTGAAATACAGTGTGTGGTGATTCCGCAATCGTGGCACCTTTGTAACTTTTACATTTAAATCTTATTAATAATTTTTTAAAATAGGATTTTTCTTCCCCTAGATCTAAGAATATGTGCAAATATTTGAACCTATCAAATAAAACGATGAGAAAATACACAAAACATTCATGTTAAAGTTCAAAGGACATTCTAATTATTTATTTTAAAATTCAAATTCATCTGTTTTACTTTCTATCCCTAATTTGGGTGACATCATTTAGTATCCCAACATCAGTTAAAATAAGGACAAAAAATTAAGGAAACCTATTCCGATGATCTTCAAGAAATAATGAAGATGTAACTTGTGGAATATTCCAATGGTTTCACAAACTCTACCCAAGACATACTGTATAGTGTTAAAAAATAATTAGTTTTATTATACTATGGTTCTTGATCCTAGTCATAATTTTTAAATAGACGTCTTAGCCATAACATTAAAACCACCCACTTAACATTGTTCTGCCAAAATAGCTTTGTCCCATTGAGGCATGGACCCCATAGGTGGCATTAAAGATCTTAGCAGCAGATCATTTAAGCCCGTTAAATTGCAAGGTAGGATGTCCATGGACTGGACTTGTTTGTCAGGCACATCCCACAGATAAAGACGAGTTGAGATCAAGGGAACATGGAGGCCAGGATGACTCCATGACTCCTTTGTCATGTTTCTCAACCCATTCCTGAACTATTTTTGCAGTGAGGCAGGGTGCATTGTGTAGCTAAAAGAGGTTACTGCCCTTAGAGAATACTGTTGCAATGAAGGGCTTGCTTGGTCTGCAATAATTGTTTAGGAGTTTCGAAGGTTTCAAAGCAGAACATTGCCTAGAGCACCACACTGCCTCCACTGGGTAGCTCTCCTCCTATAATCCATCCTTAAGTCCCATCTCTTTCCCAGATAATTGACACACACATGCACACATGACCTCCTTCCATTGCTCTATGGTCTGTTTTTTTTTTTCTGGTATGCTTACATGCCCACCTAGCAATTTGTGCTACCATAGCTCCATTGCTGGTTCACTCATTGTCCTGTCTTGGACCACATTTGGTGGGTACTAACCACTGCATACAAGGAATACTTCACAAGACCTGCTATTATCTATTAAACAAGATGCTGTAACTTATTCGTCTAGCCAGCACAATTTGCCTTTGAGAAAGTTTCTCAGATCCCCATCCTTATCCATTTGTCCTGCTTCCAACACGCCAACGTTGAGAGCCTTACTGTTCACTTGCTGTCTAATATACAGTATCATAACCCTTGACAGGTTCCGTTGTAACAGTGTACTGTAATCAATGATCTGATTGAGCCGTCCGTGTTTTAAAAATTGGCTGAATGATAAAAAAAAAAAAAAAAGTTATTGATTTATGCAACTAACATGAAGGTGTTTGTAATAGTACAATACAACAGTTTGTTTAGTCTCATTTAAGATTGTAAAAAATTAGTTTTTTTTTATTGAACCGTGAGCATAAAAAGTAATTATTGGAATTGCTCATTAGTATTCTTGGATCTCTACAGAATATATCTAGACATAACCATGATCAAATAAATGAATTTACTTTACTGAAATGGGTGTCAAAACGGATCTAACTGATCTGATGCCTCCCTCTCTCTCTGTGTGTGTATAATCCTGAAGGCTCACTGCGATCTCTCCATCCTGTCACAACACGGCTCTAATGACAGCAGAAATGATCAAACTCATGTCATGTTCACCAGACTGAAGTCCGTGGCTTTGCTTCACCTAAAATCGTACTGATGTCAGATATGCAGATTCCCAGATCTCATCATTTAACTTGGCACTTTTCAATTTCTTCTTCTAGTGCAGTACTTTTTATACAAGGCACAAAAGTCTCCCACTGGGTTTTGATTTATTACTGACAGGCCTAATAAACAATATGGCATGCTTTCAGTGGACACATTTCCGTTTTCAGGAAGCATTCAAATGACTAATTCTAATTTATGTTCTGGAATTTAATATGATTTGGTCTCTGGTTGCAGGCATTCGTGTTATAAACCATTGCTAATGACCTTTTTTTCCCTCTGCCTTTTAAAAAAAATGTTTTTACTTACACTATTAAAGAAGTTAAATCTTTTAGAATCTAATCTTTACTTAAATGATTATTACAATAGACAGTATTATAAATATTTGCAGATGTTTGGAAAACACAAGGTGCTAAATGGCTGAAAATAAGATATTTCACTAATTATATAGTATAATTTTTTTATTCTTATTTGCAGAAAAAAAATCTTATTTGTAAAAACATACAAAATGTTATTTTATTGACTAAACTGTATGATTCTATAATATGCATACGGTATGTACAGTCTGTGTGTTTATTTATTACACACACACACACACACACACACACACACACACACACACACACACACACACACACACACACATACTGGTGGCCAAAAGTATTGGGAAGTAAAATTTTGTGTTTAATGATTGCCAACATTTTAAAGATTTGACAATCAAGAAATTTAGAATAATGTGTTACATTATGCAATAAACTTGTCTAAACTAGACAACAATCAAAATGTATTATGAAGTCCTACTATATATTCTTCAAAATCTGTTGGATCTGCTGGGCATAGAGTCAAAAAGACGTCTGCAGTACTCTGGTGTCACTCGTTCAATCTCTTCGTGCTTGATTGCTTCCTAAAGACCATGTACAGAAATTTACAATTCACTTGAGAAAGCCATTTTTCCTGCAGAGGTGGACATTCCGGCTTCAGAAAGCGAAAGTCCTGCCACATATTTGTTCCATGCATTAACTAAACCATCTGATTATAACTCCTTAAACTCTTAAACCAGATAGGTGAGAATTAATACTGTAAGTGACATCACCCGATTGGTGCACAAGGAAAACTATAACACATAGAATATGTTGTCTTAAAATATATACAGTTTTAATCCTATAGGCCTAAACTGTTTATAAGGACTAAGTGCTTTTTTCTTCTTCTTCAGTATTTTAACTGTGTTGTTTACGACTCATTCCATTCTAGTAGTGTGGAAGCGAAAGCTCTGATGTTTTGGCAGTAGTGAGATGGAAAAGCGAAGTGGTGCTTGTGCCACTGCAGGGTGTACTTTGATGTGCTATTAGAGTGGAGAAGGTGCATTAGAGCAACGAGACAGTGTGTCTCACTGAGTAACACTCCATGATCAGAGCACGGGGGCAAAGGGGAGGTGATATTAGTTTTATAATCCACACTTGGCACAAATATATACATTGTGTGTTAAGTAACATCCTGAGCATGGGTTAGGTCTGTGAGCACCTCTGCAGCATCTGGGGAAAGTTTTATAATCTGAATGCAATGCAGTGTTGATGAATAATAGGGTTTATGTGGATTTGTAAGACTAGTTATTATGGGATCATTTGTTAATATGTAACAGGCATGAAGTTAATCAAAACCCAATGCAAAAAAAAAAAAAAACGACATTCTG
>JAQQZT010000021.1:8134252-8146302 GCA_030068275.1 Clarias platycephalus
ACACACCAACAGGAACAGGTACCCCCCCCCCCCCCCGCCCCCCAACCCCATCCTTCTCTCTGTTTCTCTCTCTCTTGCTGCGTATGCGCTCGCCTCTTTCACCTCCTCGCCTCTTAATTGGGGCGATCGGGCCATCTGCGATGCTGACAAAGGAAAGTCCATTTTGATTTATGGCACCTCAGGATGGATTAGTCTTGAGATTTCTGCCCAGAGAAATACCTCAGCTGAGCGTCTAACTTCAGTAGGGGAAAAGCAATTCAATATACCAAGCTACATTTATTTTGTAGATATTCTTTAAATCACATTTAAATGATTACAAGCTGTGACATGATGGAATTGTGTACTTGTCCTGGGGATTGAAAAAAAAGAGGGCCTTTTATATAAAAGGGAATGAAGATGAAATGGAAATTAAAAAAAAAAAAAAAGAGCTTAGTATAGTTCCTGAACACTGAAGTACCCAATAACAATGAGGATTATAGAGGGTAAAAAAAAAAGAAAAAGTAAGAAAAGAATTGGCCCTTATTTTATATGCGCCGGATGAAAGCTCTTGCTGTAAAAAAAAAAAAAGCTGAAAAGGTGTTCCATAATGTTACACATTAAAAAAGATTCATTAGTGGTCTAACTCGAGGTGAAGGATTTACATTTATGGGCACATTTTTCCCCATCTATATTTTGTCGCAGAGCAGAGAGTCCTGTGGTCATTTTTGCACCCCAACACACACACATACACACATACCGCCGGACCAAAGAATCTGCTTTAATGGTGCGTCTAACAGCCTCCTTGCAAGGCCATTAGTCAGTTCTACTGCATAGACACGGCATGATATTACAGCGCTGCTTAGCAGCTGTCCAGCTTCTCCATTGGGCCCCTTGCATCCCAAAGCTCAGAGCTTCAGTGTTAATTGGCCATTGCTCCACGCCATTGCACTCCCGCTAACCGACACACACTGGAGGCAATGCTTTGTTAGCAGCAGAGGATCTACCAAAATCCATCTTCATTTTTGCCTTTCCTTTTTATTTTCAGTATCTCAGGCTAACAGCAGCATAGGGAGGTTTTTCTTTCTTTCCTTTGATTTTTTTTGGATGTTTTATCTCCTCTTCTTAACTTCAAATGCAAAATGGACACGGGTACTTGAGTTCCTTTAGATGCAGATGCTTTGTCTGAACTGTGCTGTGTATTCCAGCTTTCTTGTGTGTAAAGATGAATAAATGTCAGCACATTCAAGGTTACACAGCACCATAGGAGTCAGCGTGTTCTCATTTCTATGCCCATTATTCTCAATTCCCAATATTCCTATTATTAGCAGACCTTTGGTCTTTTCTTTATTTCACATTCTTGCCTTGTTGAATATATAATAGGAAGAATGCATTTAAAATATACTGTATGGTGGATAGAATCACCAGATTTGTTCAAGACAGTAACTTTAAATACCCTCTTTTTACATTTAAATATCTGTATTTTTTTGGAAGTTCGGCCCTTTTAAAGAAATATGCAAACAACATTATGCATTAAATGACCAAAAAAAGCTGCTGACATAAAGTCAATAACAAGCACAGCAGCTTAAATGCCAGCTAGATCTCTAATCTACTTATTGATGCATATTAATACCTCAATTAGTGCAAATTAGCACTTAGATAGAAACACAAATGCGTAGCAGTTTCGTGATTGTGTTTTCACAATTAGCTTCTGTAATTATTCTATTTAATTCAGTAACTTTAATTATTACAGGAATCATGCTCCGCTTCAATGCAGCGCTAGTATCTTTTCATTTCTGATTAAACATAAAGTGCTGGACAAGTCAAAGTCTACACTTCTTTAACGACACACTAATACTAGCATTATGTAAACAATAATTTTAGAAGTATTTAATCCTTTCTTAAATCTGATAATATTTTAAATCCCGGTGTTACGTGGTATATTAAAATGTGTTTTTGCAAATACTAATTATTACACCATGAAATTCTTGTTAGATTGAACTGAATTAGTACTTTAGATTGAACAACATAAAAAAAAAAGTTCTGACAGAAAACATATTGTAAGTAGAATAAATGTATAGGTAACTCTTTCTATTATATTTATAATGACATTTGTAATGCACTGCCTTATACTTTGTAGCTATTTTGTTTCTTACTTATTATGAATGATGACAGGGATGGCCAAACTTTTTTAGGTGCACAAACACAAATTGACATTATTTGTGACTCAAAAGCCGTTGGTTTTGCTTTTATTATGTAACATCCTACTTCTAAATCTATATTCAGTTGAAAATGTAGATTATATTGGTAATGATTATCTTGTCAATATTTGTATTGTTCTTCTGAATCAGGGTTACTCAAAGTTGCTAGTAGAAGTTGTATTAGAGTCCCACTTTAAAAAAGTTTTCATTGTTAAATATGTTCATTATATTAATTTACAAAATAAAATGAACAAAAGAGATGGCTTTTGTGATCCCATTTATAAACCAAACATGAGCCACAGATTGATGACCCCTGTATCATAAGTATTTTTGACAACACATTATATCACTAACACTTTCAGGGTTATATAAACTCAGACTGTATATAAAATCAACCCTATGTCAGTTTAAATTGTATGATATTTGTTTTGATGATTGCTTTTTGAAAGTTGAATTTTTTATAAACTGTTTAAAGTGTAATTCCATTGTGAGAAATGTAAATATAGTGGGTTTCATTATCAGTTTTAAGAAATGTCTCACTTTACTGATAAGAATGATAGATGATGCACCCTTACTTTCTTTCCCATTTGTGATATGTTAAGTATATTCAACTGGTTTATAATGCATAGAAGATGCTGTAATAAAATAATTTTTAATATATTCTACAGATCATAAATATGCATTGTACACTTTATCATAACTATTTTTCAAAATGTATTATTTAAATTTTAAACCCTATTTTGCATTATGAATAGTTAACATGACTTAATACTGTATACTGTATGTGTTGTTCATTACAACAAAATGTATTACAAAAGCAATAATAAAATAAAAAAGTTACCCTAAATGAATCAAAAGAGAAATTATCAGGACATCGCAACACCCTTTTTTTTTTTTTTTTTTTTCAATTATTTATCAAGATATTCATAAACAAAATTTAAAATGTGTCTGGAACTAAATTTAAAGCAATTATAAACCAGGGCAGATGTTTGGTAGTGGGGAAAGAATTTGTTATAAAATCAATACAGATTGCAATCTATAAATGCATTATGAACGTTAATATATTCAACAATACCTCTTTATAAGGTATTAATGTTGTAGATAAATCTGTTCTAGAAAGTTTTTCTACAGAACCTTTCAAACATATTAAAACATGTTAATGATGCATTACTAAATCATTATAGTTAAAGCCTTCTTAAAAGTTGTTAGCAATATTTAATATGAAATCTCACTATATTGTCAGGAATGAGAGCTGCGCACTTAATTGTTTTTGCCAAATTAATTTGCAAAAAAAGAAAAGTTTTACAACTGGTGCATGAGAAACCTTAGAGGTATCCACGTTCTGCTCTTGCTGACCTGGCAACATGCAGTGCCCCAGGGAGTCCAGCTGTTTGCATCTGGCTGGCTGTCAGTGCCAGCGGTCTCCCATACCCATGTTTACCAGATGCCCTGTCCCCTCAGGTGAACACTGCAGCTGGTAGAATGAAGCTCCATCAGACCCATTGGCTTCTTGCCCAGCCGGCACATGCAGCCATTTGGACACAGGGAAGCTTGCTTTAATATACAGTAGAGTCTAAGAGTCTGAGGCCAAGACCAAAACCAAGTTATGGTTTTCCAAGAACTAATGCAATATTTCACTCAGGTGATAAATATTATTCACACAATTACTCAGTTCAGTTCATTTAACTGACTTAGTGTTTAGGACTGTCACTTCACACATCCAAGGTGGAGGCTGGAATCTTGCCTTCTGTGTGGAAATTTGCCAGTGGGTTTCCTCCTGGTGTTCCGGTTTCCTCTCACAGTCCAAAAGATATGAGACGTTGGTTTATTGTTGTTTCCAAATTGCCTGCAGTGCATGAATGGGTGTGTAAGTGTGTATGTGCACCTGTTGGTTACCAGAGGTTGAAGTTCTCAGCAGAGTAGCTTTCCCTTACTCCACCGAGTCATACTCCACCGAGACCAACCATTATGTAGTGACTTATGGATGGACAGATGGATGGATAGACAGACACCAATCTATTTATGCTTGTTGGAAAAATAATTATATGAAAATGAAATATCTATTAATATCTTGTTCCCACGCCATCTGTTTTGTATTTTAAAATCCCAGTAATGTCTTTTTTATTTAATTTAAATTGTAACACACGATTGCTCTTAACCCAAAGTGTTAATTATTGTCTCATAACAAATAGATCCTGATAATGAATTAATTATTATAGCTGTAATGTCTGTTTTGGCAGATTCATTCCTATTAAACAGTAAATAATACATATTTCCCCCCTGTTCATAGATATTGATGTATTAATTCTTAAAAGTTATTGCCTGTTTTTCATAAATAGGTTAATATATATTTATTTCATATTTAATAACAGATGGTTGTGACTATCTATATATATATATTTATATATGACTATATTAAAGCAAAATTTAAAATGGAATATTTAAACTACCACTGAGACAGAAATTTGAAAAATAATAATATGAAAATGAAATTGTATAATAAGTATAACAAGCAGTATGGTTGCTCATAAGATCTTGTTGTAAACTGTGGCTTGTTGTATCTACCAAGACTATCTTCCCTTTTAAAAACTGACCAGCAAATAGTCAAGAATACACACTATGGTTTTATATTGTAAACAGTTTTTATTGTTATTTTGTCTAGTTAAGTAAAACTTTTGTTTTGGTCTCTTGACTAAATCATTTCTAAAATTATTAAAAACTAACTGATTTACGGGTATGATTTGTCAATTTGATAATATATTTTTTATATGCATTTTAACATTTTATAATGTAGTTTTCTGAGCTGGTATGTGTAATCGGTTTATCAAACCTTTTTTTTTTCATATAAAAATTTATTATTCATTTTTAACACATTTAATATATACAGTATATATATATAATATATATATATATATATATATAATATATATGCCCTATGATAGCCCATATAGCCTATGATTATTAATAATTATGATTGATATGGTATCATATGGTTATTTTAAATATTTTTAAAAATCTATATTTAAACATACAGAATTTGATAGGTATTTTTTTATATTTAAAATAAATTATGATTTATTTTTGACAAATAGAAGTATATATTTTTAACATATTCAAGGTAAATAGTAAAGTTGTAGACAATTAAAGTAAAAGTAAAGTAAAGTTGTTTCAAGTTTTTTTTTTTTATAAAAAAGAAAATTTATATAAAAAAAAATTAAATGTGGACACTAGACAGAGTATCAAGCCACTTTATATGGGGGACAAGAAAATGGCTGGGAAACTGTTAGCGAACCTATAATATCTATCATGATACATTTCATATATACAGTATCATAGAAAAGTCTTTGAGAATTATAATGATGTATGTCTAATTACATTCACCCCTAATGTGTTCATGTGTGACATCGCAGACTGCGGCAAATTAATGATAAAAAGTGGAATCTTTTTTTTTTTTTTTTTTTGACGGATGTAGTTTAAAAAATGACTTTTTGATAAATGATCATCTTCTATTGCCGTGATATTTGGACAGTAATGTAGCTGCAACACATCCCCTAAGCATGTTCGCTGGATCAATAAGGCCATTAAACAATCATTATTACCATGAACCTTTTTTTTTTAACCCAGCTATCTTTTTTTAATTAGAGAGATATGGGTGACAATGGTGCAGAAAATAAAGTGCCAAAAATGTAGACTCATTCTACACATTTCTGCTCTCTTGACATTTATAATAAAGTAGGCTCTGGTGCGCACAGTGCTCTGTCTCTGCAAAGGTTCATTCATCAATGTGATCTGTAGTGAACTGTACGCAAAATTGATCTTTCAAAGTTGCTCAGTCGGTGAATGCGTATTTTCCCTCTAGTTATTAGCCATAAATAATTGATTCGAGTCTTTAATCATCCTTTCCAAGCATGCACATTCTGGCAATAAAACACACACCATTAGAATGTTTTAACGTGGGGCAAGGCCTGACTCACCCATTATTTTTGGTGAAATGAAGAATAATCTTAAAAGTAATTGAGCATCACAACTTTTTATTTTTTTGGGATATATATATTATTTGGAATTTCTAATGCCAGCAGATCCATGATCAGACTGCCTGCTTCATATTTGAACTTGAATTTCTGGCCTCCCAGGAACTCCTTTAATGCCACAAACATGTGGAAACAGATAGGAGCGCGATCAGAACTGTACGGGGATGTAGCAATAACTCCCAGCCAAGTTCCTGTATGGTGCAAGTGGTGTTGATTGATTGTGTGTACAGTTCATACGGACAGATGCATCTCTTCCGCCAGTTTGGCGACAATTTGTCAGTCGATTTTCAGAGATCAGGCGTTCCATTTGCAGAAAGACTTGCACGGGAAAGACTGCAGTGGGCTCCGGGCCACCTGGGTCGCGATCATCATTCAAATACTCTTGTTTTTCATACCAGAAACATATATTTAATCACCGTACTGTGTTAAATGTAAATTGGTTTCACGCCTTCATTCACAAGACTCTTCATAGAATCCCGGGTAAAAACGTGAACGCCCCTTTTACAAATTTTTTTCTCTTTTAAAAAGTCATTAATTTGAAATATGCAAGTCAAAACAGCTTTAAGGTAATAAAATTGATTGTCTCTAGTTTTCTTAGGTGAGCTACAGTGGTCCACATAATGCAATGCTTATAACTAGGTTGTCCTGCCTTTAATGCAGACACATGCTGTGAGGCAATTCTAAAACCTTATTTTCTAACTATTGATCCTGGAGGGGAGAGTGGGGGGGTCAGCGCACAAGATGTAAAAAGCTTGGAAAGACAGATCTGCTGTCAGGTCTTACAGTAGAAATCAGGCAATCAATGTCACAGCACTCCACCATGCTCCATATGAACCTAATTCCACTCACTGCCACTAAATGGAGAGAATGCAGGGGCTCATCAATCATCAATTCAAGGAGCACTTGCTGGTTAATAGTCTGCTCTTTACTCACTGAATGGGTGCCAGCATTATCAGACCAGGCTGCTGGATATCCACAGCATTGCGTAGCAGTAGAGAAGGAGGGGTGGTTTGGTGCTAATTATGATGATGATGAGGAGGAGGAGGAGAAGAAAGTGTAGAACAATGCTGCTCCAACTTTTGATCTCTGGGTTATTTTCTCATTCGTAGTGCCCTCTGTTCTGTTTTTTCAGACATTTCCTGTCAGCTCGTACTCTCCGAAACTGAAGTTTGCAGCAACGATCGATTATCACTTTTTCTCCCTGAATCAATTTCTTCTATGTTTTTTGGTGGAAGGTTTCAATGCTTGAGTAAGAATTGCAATCGGACCTGAAGATTAATATCTTCTCGACTTTTTTCCTGGCATTGCAATTCTGACTCGAATGGAGAGTTGTATAATATTGAAGTTTAGTCAGCTCAGTCACTAATATCTGTTTTTTCTTTTTGTTGTTGTTGTTTTTGCTTTCATCATAGGTTTCAAGTGTTCATGCTTCCATCCCGGGAAAGACGGAGCTACTTAAGTCAGGGAGCCCCAAATCAACATTAAAGCACATATGGACAGAAAGCACCAAGGACTTGTCCATCAGTCGCCTGCTGTCACAGACTTTGAATGGGAAGGAGAACACCACGGCCCTGGATCTTCGCTATGACACACCAGAGCCCTATTCAGAATGGGACTTATGGGACTGGCTGAGGAATGCCACCGAGCTCCAGGACTCGAGGCCCAGGGCCAAACGGCGGCCCATAGTCAAGACAGGAAAATTCAAAAAGATGTTTGGCTGGGGAGACTTCCACTCTAACATCAAGACAGTCAAGCTCAACCTTCTCATCACCGGCAAAATTGTTGACCATGGCAACGGTACCTTCAGCGTTTATTTCCGCCACAACTCAACAGGCCAGGGCAACGTATCCGTCAGTCTTGTGCCACCGACCAAGATCGTGGAGTTCGATGTAACAGCGCAGCAGTCAGTCATCGACGCCAAGGACTCCAAGTCCTTCAACTGCCGCATCGAGTACGAGAAAGTTGAGAAGGGCTCCAAGAACACGCTGTGCAACTATGACCCGTCCAAGACGTGCTTCCAGGAACAGACGCAGAGCCATGTCTCCTGGCTCTGCTCAAAGCCCTTCAAAGTCATCTGCATCTACATCTCCTTCTACAGCACCGACTACAAGCTGGTGCAGAAAGTCTGCCCAGACTATAATTACCACAGCGACACTCCCTACTTTCCCTCAGGCTGATGGATGCCACTGATGCGAAGGACAACACAGGCAATGTGGACTCTCTCTCTCTCTCCCCAACCAACAAATATTTGTTTCTAGTTCCTTCCCAACATGTGACCCAGAACTAATTCAATATTTCAGATGGATTTAATTTAATTAAAATTTATTCATTTTTATTTTTGGAACACATACTTACACACAAAAATATAATCCTGATGGTTTAAAGTGTCAGTTCGGTTCTTAATTTAGATTAGCTTATTTGTAATTGTTATTGTTTTCGTTGCTTTTATTAATGTCTGATTGCAGTCGTAGGGGCAGAAAATTCTGCCAGTTGACCTTTGCCAGCTGTATCTTTACTTATTTGTTTGTTTGTTTGATTATATATTGATACATTTTTTAAATGAAATGTTATTTTCATCCCACATTTAATTTGTATTTCTATATATTAAAAATATTACAAATGTTCATTTATTTACAATCCTGAAAATAACAAGTTTTTTTTTTTTCTTATATCCCTCAACAACAACAGGACAGTAAGACGGTATATTTTACCAAAAGTTCACCAGAACTGATGTGCGGAAGAGAAATTTAAAGTGAATTCTTTATACAGAATCATGAAAAAAAACGTCCCCTCATCCACAAGAATCCACGAACTTTGATAATCAAACAATGACCCCTAGATCTGTTGGTACACTTATGGACAAAACCATGGCTTTTGTTGGAGAAGCCTCGACTCTGGGCATGTTTTATTTTTTTTTTATGTTACAATAAAAGATGCAGAAACGTGAGAGCCTAATTACCAACAGTTGTTCCTCAGCCTTTGTCCTATTACTGTAATACTCTTGAATGATACAGCCCACACTGTCTCCTGTAGTGTCAATATGATCCAGCCATGGTTGGACAGCTCACTCATTGCCATTCTAATACACAGTAATGTATTGAATTCTATATCTTAGAGCTTAATTTGTATGAATGGTTTGTATTGTACATAGTCACACCTGATGGAGCCACTTCTGTATATGCTCTCATCTACTACCTGGCGTTCCTTCTCCCTTCATCCTTTTCCCCCCTCCCATTTCTCTCTATGCCACATCCCATATCTGTTCCCGGTTTCTTGGACTAAGAAAAATGATGTTGCTGATGTAGATGTAAATTTCATGCTCTTGTACAGCGGCTGTAAAAGCTGTCTAAAAATATATAAGTACTTACCATCTGTATGATCATGGTTACTTTCAGGGCAAACTGAGGGGTGGAAATGTGTACATATATATGAATAAAACACTGAAAGTTTTATCAGTTGATTATTTTTTTTTTTTTAAGTCACCTAGGATTTTAATGGCAAAGTAAAATAAAGAGATGGCTTCGAATGTATCCGTGTAAGAGTCGATTCACAGAATGTTGTATTGAACGCGTTTAATTAGTTGTATAAAAGAGAACAGTTTTCTCGGCAAATTAAAAGGGATTGCGAAAGTCTGAGAGCAGAGGCCTAATAGTGTCTCTTCAGAGAGCTCAGATGTCCTCAAACCTGCCGCTTAATATCAGCAGTCCCCTTTAAAGTGATTAGAGCATCCAGTGGGAGACATGAACAGCGCATAGCTGGCTCACGACTTATCAGTAATTAAAAAGGATGCCAGGTTTTGCTTACAGTATTTCTCATTTCAGTTCCTCATTTTTATTTTAATTAGCTTAAAGAATTAATAAATTTGTACAATTATGCAACATTATGATCCACAGTACAGTGTGAGTAAACCGTACTGTACTTTAACATCTCTTGCTATACAGTATATCACATAAATGGT
The DNA here is from genome assembly GCA_030068275.1 of Clarias platycephalus. Taxonomy (NCBI): domain Eukaryota; kingdom Metazoa; phylum Chordata; class Actinopteri; order Siluriformes; family Clariidae; genus Clarias; species Clarias platycephalus. Next base: position 8,144,419 of record JAQQZT010000021.1, read on the forward strand.
ACAACAGTCAACCAAAAGCCGTAACAGCTTATCAATTGCTATCAATATTCACAAATTGTTCCATCCCGCCTGGTACAGTATATGCAAATCGGTTAAGCATGCGTAGGCTTTTAAGCTCTTTCATAAACGGTGATTGCTTAGGAATAATCTCATCAGTACCATCAAACCTCATTATATACAGCCATGAATATAAATCATTGCTGAGAACTTCACAAAACAATATATAAGAATAATAATAATAATAAAAAGACTGAAAATAATAATAAAAACAAAATGATAATGCATTTAATACATTCGCTCGGCCCATCAACAGCCCCCCTCCTGTGAATACGTCGGAGTAAAGCACATTTCTCCCCTCTGGTGGGTCAGAACATTTCGATCTTTGAAACATAGCCTGCAGCAGAATCGTAATTAAGTGACAGACTGAGCAAGTCGAATATTTATTCAATTTGCGTCACTGCCTGACACTTCCCTCGCCCGTGCCTGTTCCTTCTTTATTCATGAAGCTGGATATGATATACAGTACATTACATTACTCAATAAATATTACCTGCTAAACCCTAGTATAATAAAAGCCCTTATTGCTACTAGATCAAATTTTGCAGTAGCTTTAGCCTTGTTAGCTCTGCATGTCTATCTTGGAATGCAAAAAAAAAAAAAAAGAAAAATAGAGAAGAGAGAGGGCTCAAAAATGAGTGCTTTTGTCAACAACGGGTTTTGGTGCCTTGACCCAATGTCGAAGCATCGTTGCCAATCCTATCCCGACTCAACGCCCCTACTTTTACCAGAGAATTTCTGTTTTAATCAAAAGGAGAATGGAAAAAAAAAAGACCCTGCATGCCTCTGGGATGTTTTTCCATTAACCATTCTGACACATGACTGACTGTGGGGGATTATTGGTTTTTGAAGAACTATTAACAGCTGTACATTTGCATTTTAATACAGTTCTCCTCCACTACTAATGCAATTTCGCTTCTCGGCTTTGTTACCGCCTTGTTCCTCGAGCAATCCGGAGCAATGGTGAAAAAAGGCCCTCCGGCTTTAATCATTTTAATTGTCATGAAAAATTAGTTTTCATTAATCACCCCTGGATCTTCTCAATGGTGCCGGTGTGCCATTATGACTTCCCCCTTAAAATGGCTGCTCGTGCCTCTCCTGAAAGCTTTCCACAGTCGCCTATCTGAATCTTAAGTAGGTAAGGATGTGTCTTTCAGGACATAATGAGTAAGTTTGATTCAGTTTGTAGTGTAGTGTAGTGTGGTGTACACATTTTAAGTTTTCCTTCTATTTCAAGATTTGATAAGTGTCCTTTTTCAGCTTGGCCAGTCTCCACATTTAGGCACTTGATCTCCTGTGACAAAGTTTGTAACTTAATTACTTCTCTTCCCTTTCCACCTGTTCAAAGCATACATTCAAAATCGCATTCAGAGTCATTAATATGAACCATGAGCAGCTTATTCAGATGTAACATTTCCTTGATTTTTTCGCACAGGAGGGTGATGGAGCTGCTCAAGCATGCTTGGTGAAGGAACAGTAACCTTTACTAAAGCACATCCATTACAGTTTTCTCTCTGCACTCTAGATAAAGCTCTTTCTCCTCCAGTGAGCAAGTGAGCACGCAACATTAGACATCTTGCATCAGAATCTCATTTTAGGCACAGTGCATCATTTTTTTTCTTTCTTCCTCCAGCCCTTTCAGTCTATTTGGGAGTATGCTCAGTCATTGGAGGCACTTGATAGCCGAAATCTAATTCTGATTTTATTTCATCACTTAATAGCTGTCCAAAAGTTTTGGCACCTTCAGCTGAGGACTAAATAAAGGCTAAAAGAAATGCTCTTATATTTGGTTAATATAACTGACATATAGCCTTACATTAGAGTAGG